>NW_019294859.1:0-21543 GCF_000500325.1 Leptinotarsa decemlineata | reverse complement strand
AACATTAATTTCAAGTGTCCATTTCGTGCTTCTAGTATTCATCTGGACTTCGTGATGATTCTTGAAATATTAGCTTCAGCAATTGAAAACTGTTTCTGATCGCGTCTCAAAACTGGTGGAATATAACTAGTGATACCCATTTCCTCCAACATACCTACTGAATCGCGGTATCCTCTATCCATTATTAAAATATCGTCTATTTGAAACCAATTTGTCATTTTTTCCAGATCTCTCTCCAGTACATATCTGATGGAAGCATCATTATTTTTCTGTAGTTTTGAAAATCTAGCACGCATAGGGACAGACTGTGGGAAGCGACTTTGTTAGTGAAGAGTGAAACTTTTACCATCTAAGCTTGAGAAATTCTTCCGCATTAAATGTTGACAATGTTAAAGCTGAACACGACGGCGATAACCATCACCGCATTTCCCGATTTCTATTCGTCACCGTAACATGACTTCAAATTTAATTCAATTATTCTTCAGCCAATCATAAAACTCGGTTTGTAAAAATTGTCCAATACGAACCGCCAATACTGCAGCCGGTTTATTTCTATGTATCGGTTTTTTTGCCTCTGAGAGTGCCGCCAACTTCAAAAGTGCACAATATCGTTCACTTCGACTATACTATTTGTTTTGCTGCTTCCAAACGGTAGACAATATTCAGTAGTAGTCTGAAAGTTGTAACCTACTATGTGGAGTAACATTTTTTTATTTCCTGAAATGGATAAGATTATCATCTTCTGATAACGAACCACACGTTTGAATAACTAGTACAACTGTCAAAAAATTAAACTGTTAATTTTATATAATGGAATAACAAGTACCTATCTATAGGCGATAACATCTGAAGTACCCTTCAGATGCTTCAACAGACTATAAAACGCTGGTAAACTTTTATTTCTAATTTTGTTTCAGATAAGTTAAGATGGGTTCGTCTAGCGGAGGAAAAAAGAAATACGTAACGTTTCGTAGTAGACAACGCGCCAACTTGAGTTTTTTCATAGTTATTATGTTTTTTGCCGTGTTCGGCATTATAGTGTTTACGGAAATATTCTTCATTGACGAGAGAGGACGTGCCGTGGGCGTTTTTGTTAGACATGGTTCATTAACTTACCAGCATAAGCAGGAGAAAGCAGTAGAGTACGAAGATGGATTTCAGGTGAGTAAAATTTGCTTTTATTCCTGCTCTTGAAAGATGATAGATAACGGTGGGCTAAAAAGTTCGCAGATTGCCATAAAAAAAAAGTTCGATAATATTTTATTATTCAATATAGTCACCTTCTAGGGCGATATATCGATTACAGCGGTCATACAATTTTTCTATGCCTTTTTTATACTACTAGGACAAATGAGCAATAATTGAATTTAATACGCCCACAAATATTATACTGAAGTCTTTTATTAACTTTGAATACCTAAATGACAGCAGCCTACTAGATTCATATCAATTGTTTATTTGGCTCTTTGTCTAATATTTTAGTATCTTCAAAGATTTTTTCTAGGATTGAAAGTTAGTAAGGAGCGTGTTACAGGGATGGTCTGTTTAATAGATAAGGTTATTGACAAGAAGTGAATAATGATAGTAATTTTGAACATTTAATTTAATTGTAAAAATTAATTTTTCCACTTATGATTGCACCAAACTCAAAAAACTTTATATTGCTGAACAGAGGACTAAAATCCCTTTCCAACAATGTGACAATTGACCCCCTTTGCTATTTAACATTTTTGAGGGGGTGCTTATAATTCAGAAGGGGTGCTGGAGGAAGATAATATTTTCATACTGTTAATTGTCAATTTAAGAATATAAATCGACCTGTTTCAGGTTTTTTCCACATAATACATAATAACGCTAAAAATGAATTTATTCCATACATATGGACCATACATATGGGCACATCAACAGATGTGCCCCTTTTGTGATCTACAAGCTTATGCAGATGAACTTGTCATCTTGACAAGGTCCACTGAGGGAAGAGCAGCTTGTAATATTCTCCAAAGCACGATGGACGTTATTCACAGTTGGTGTCTGAGAGAGCAGATGTCTGTCAACCCCAGCAAAACTGTGATAATCCCCTTCACCCGGATGAGAAAATTGGATGATCTGAAGCCACCTTTCCTCAATGGTGAGGGCATTCCATCTCGAACGGAGGTGAAGTATCTTGGCATTATCCTTGATTAAAAACTCGCTTGGAACGCTCACTTGGAAAAAGTTTTACACAAAGCCAGACTGTCTCTATGGACATGTCGAAGGATTTGTGGTAAAACTTGTGGTTTAGGTCCCAAACAAATCCATTGGATTTATGTGATGTTTGTCAGACCAATTATCACTTATGGTGCAATTGCCTGGTAGCCGAAGGCCTTACAGAAAACAGCCCAGTCAAAGCTCTCTGACTTACAGAGACAGGCTTGTCTGGCCAACAGTACCACACCATCAGTGGCCACTGAGATCCTTCTAGATCTACCTTCTCACCACATTTTTCTGGAGAGGCTAGATGGACTGCATATAGACTTGTGTGTTGGTTGACTGGAAGTCACAGCATTCTGAAAATGACCTCTAACTTGATGCCTCCAATCCTCAACTACGAATTGCCTTATAAAGGACTGTTCCTGAGTAGAGAGTACTGGATTCCCCAGGAGAAGGAAATATTGAGCGCAGAAAGTTGTTGGTTCGCAGATGGATCAAAAACACCTTCCGGTTCTGGTGTGCGGATAGATTGGAAGAATCCAACCGCATACACACTCAAGTTAAGGTAAAAGGTTAAAACGTGTCGGAAACTGTGTGGTATTAGGGCAGATAAAACTTAGGAACCGAAACCTAAAAGTAAAAAGTAAGTAAAAAAAGTTATGTTCAACGGTTTTATTGAAAAAAAAAGATAATAAAGATGAAAAAATTGTACTAAAAACTGAATAATAATAGGTAATAGTCATAACACTACTCTCGGAAATATGAGATATTGATCAGATACAAAAATAATAAAATCATAGTAGAGGTCATATATTTAATCAGGTTACGCTACGCCTAAAGATTTTATTTTTCTAGGACCTTTCGAATAATTTTCTTAGTTTCAGTACATTATCTACATCATTATCTTTTTTTTTCAGTAAAATCGTTCAACATATATTTTTTTACTCATTTCATTATCAGAATCTCAAAGAAATCGATGTCCTATAAAATTGCTGACTTACTTTTTGTAAACTTAACCTGACTGGAGAAATAAAAAGCTGCCGATTCCACCTCACAGTGCAATAAGGATGAACAAGTTCTCACTCTGACCCGCCGCATCTCAACGAGAGCCCTTATAATTTTCCTTTGAACGTTTTTGTCACCTCTCGACCCACATAACCTATTTTCCTCTAATGTGTCCGTTATAAAACTTTCTTGAACATTGTCGAGTATCAATACACTCACAATCTGTTGGAGGAGGAGGATGTTGATTTTATTCGGAAAGTGAGTCAAGTTGCTACTATGAAGATAGACGGTCAAGAGCGGCAAGAACAAAGGCGACGCGACGTATAACAGCAAAAGTTTTAAATTCTCTGTGTAACTTGTTGTCAATTACTGCGAGTTCTAAATATTCCGGAATTTTTCAGAAACGATATTAGTTACTTCAAATTCCAAAAGAATCGAATATGTACTGCCGAGTAGATTTCACTGAATCGCAAACCAATCAATCATTCAACTTCATTCGTACACTAGATAACTACAATTTTATCATAATTATTTTTACACTGATGTATCATATGATTCCTCCAGAGACGAGTGTCGTTCGTAGGGCTAGTAAACAGATTTGTTTTAAATGCAAATTCAACAGTGAATAATACCTCGTAAAAAAATATTGAGTCATCAAAATATGATTATCATTAACAACTGACGCTAGTAGGTACAATATGTTGGAGATACGCGGATATAAATGTTCAAACTGTAAGTGATGATAAAAATATCAGATAACATTCAATTACACATAAAATTGGTACAAAACGAATTAAGATACATCTATGATCTATATAATCATATAAATGTAAATTTTTGTGGGGATGGATAAATATATGTATGTATGTTTGTGGCTCTTTCATGCCTAAACGACTGAATGGATGTAGATGAAACTTTACATAAATATAGCTTATACATCAGAATAACAAAAAAACTACACTTCACTATACCTTAAATAGTTCTAAATAAAAGTTCGGGATAGCCACTATATGCAAAATACTGAGCCATAAATACTGTTACGTTTTTCGCCGTGGGTTGGTCAATAATTGACTACACTGAATAATCAAACTTAACTTTATTTCACTTTAAATACAACAAACACTTCAACGATTATTTGAATGTCTATCGCCTTACTAGATCACTTCGCTTACCGCACTGTAACGTCCACTTGACTGTGTCGACATGCTCGCAGCTAGCGTTTAAATATCATAATCGAATGCCGTAGAAATTTCAACGAAGTTCTGTCGAAGTCGGTAGCATTATTCTCGCTGGTTCTCGAGTGGCGGGGAATCATCGTACATTCGCGCGCTCTTCGCTACATCACCATTGGTTTATGGCTACCAGTGGCGGCCGGCGTTATTTTCTTCCGGGTATGATTTACAACAATACAATCGAGTTAAATATTTTTTTATGATGCACATTTTAGAATATTTGTCAAATTCTCATAAAAATTGGTACAATTGTCATTTCAGGTATTTGATACACTAAGTACTGCGAAAGAATCGTTTGAAAGTTATCACGATGAGATTAGCTTGACGCACCGCAGCAAGCCATTACGCGTCGCGTCTACTGTAAGACGACGGGCGACGATGCGGGGGGATTTGAGTAAGGGCAGACGACGTTGACGGTTTTGTTAGTTGCAAATTTCTTTAAAGGTAACATTACTCGATTTTTGAAGTTATTTGTTACCCAGTGCAGTTGGCATATTTTTTCAGTTACTGTATTTTTAAAGTAAAAATATAAACTACTAGCTATTGCCCGCACTTATGATATCGTACAGCCGAAGCTACTGAACCTAGAATCTTGAAATATGCAGGTAAGTCATTTGTATAACGTACATAAGCATCAAGAAAGGGAATCAGGAATTTCCACCCCCAAGGGGAAAAGATAGGGGTCCAAAGATTGTATGGAATTTCGGAGTTTTGAAGTTGGAATCCTGAAGTTTTGGGTGAATGAAAAAATAGTGTAACTATATGTTTGAAATGGTCTGTCACGGAACTTAATGTGACAAACCAAATTCTACGCGAGCGAAGCCGTGGGCAACAACTAGTCCTACATTATGAAGAATTCGACTGCCTAGAATCCAAAATAACAGAAAAAGTCAGTAAATTATCTGAAGTGAAATACAATAAACTCAAGAAGAAGTTTTCTAGCCCAGTTAACAAACAGAACACTACCCTGAAGGAACAAGAAGCTCACTTTTCGGATTTCAAATTTTATCCTAGTCTTGGAGCGAACAACAAAACTGTTCCTCCATCTAGTAGACTAGGTACCAACCAACTACATATCCAAAATTTGCCCGATTTCTCTGAATAAGAAAGAAAAAACATTCTTATTAGTCAGTGGGCTATGTATTTTTCCTGTCTGCCTGTCTTGAGTATTCAATGAAGTATCAACATTTAAAAGTGTCCAACCTGTTTTACCGAATGATGTTGAAGCCATTATGGATCTTTACGAATTCTGTACCGCCATACATCGTCACTTTCCCAATTATGCAAATGAAGTCGAGTCCCGCTGAATATACTCAGAGGAGTATTTCGAGAACATCACACGATTGTAAATGAGGCAGTCGCCACAGTTGTGGAAACAATGCCAATTAATACAGTTCCAGTTTTAGCGGTTGTATCAAACACATACGTTTGATATACATTGTGGTGCATCTGCAATTAGGATTAATATTCATTGGTCGATCGAGTAGAAACGCTTGTTGACATTTAACGAACTCGTATCATATTATGGCTAAATGCGCCGTACGGAAGCAAAAGCCGAGATAACCTAGAGAGAGATAGAGAGAGAACTCGAATCATATTGCTCGATTTGTCGTAAATCACGATAGACACTGCCATTAAAGTCAAATTCAAATTAAACCAATCGACTCATTTCGATTTTTTGACAAATATGTCGTAATCGTGATATTATCATCAGCACATCAGCACTCTTGATAATAATAGATTGTTCCAAAAAGTCTTCTAATGGAGAAAGAATATAAATTGTTGCAATCTATTATCGAAATAATGGATGTGCTGAAGCTGCTGCAAGACATTTACAATACGAACGATTCAGACCACATCTGTTTAAAAAAAAATCTGTTTAAAATCTGTTTTTCCGTTAACCAGCTGTCGCACCCCTACGAACGACAACCCTCAGAAGTCGAAACTTGTGCGAGCTAAGGATTAACGAGGTCTTACCTTTTAACGTGTGATTCCTAACACGGGTTGGACGATAGCAAGTGAAGATCGATCGTTCAGACTAGGGCTTGAATCGTTCAGACTAGGGCTTGACTGCCGACCAACACGGCAGTCAATTCGAGTGAGTGAACAAATCACCCACGCCGAACCGCTTGGCTACCGACCGACATCGTGAGCCATCATTACGTTAAACACTTAATGGATAAGTTTCGAACTTCAGCTTCTGTTCACAACAGAAAACATGATGTATCCCGTCCTGTCAGAAATGACGGAGTTAAAGTTGCAGTTGCAAGTAGGACATGCACAAATTGATAATCGACAATACATCAGACAAGCAGCTAGAGCGTCTGGTGTATCAGCTACTGGTGTTTTTCGGATTTTGAAAGCCTACAAATTCCATCTTTTCAAAATAAGGTTAATTGAGGAATTAAACGAAGGTTATCCTGATCGTCTACTTCAGTTTTGTGAGATGTTCATCGAGAAATTGCCGAATAACCCGAACCTATTATACAATACATATTTTTCAGATGGAAGTTCTTCCATTTTGAATGGTGAAGTGAATAAACATAATTGTCGTTACTGGAGCGATGTAATTCCTTTTTTGGTGATGGAAACACATTCACAAACTCCACAAAAATTGAATGTCTGGGCGGGCATTCTTGGTAATCATATTGTTCGACCATTCTTCATTGAAGGTAAACTCATCCACGCACATACTTAAATATATTACAAGAATGTGTAGTTCCTACGATTATACAAATTTTAGAAAATGATGACAATTCAGTAGAAAACGAAATAACATATCAGCAGGATAGTGCACTCCCACATTTTGATGTTAGGGTGAGACAGTTACGTTTTCTAGTTACCAGAGTGGGTTCACTAATGGTATATTTCAAGTTGCAACATGCCAATTGATCGCGAAATATAGTTAAATCCCTACTATCGGTACTGAAATCTATATTTACGCCGAACCGCTTGGCTACCGACCGACATCGTGAGCCATCATTACGTTAAACACTTAATGGATAAGTTTCGAACTTCAGCTTCTGTTCACAACAAAAAACATGATGTATCCCGTCCTGTCAGAAATGACGGAGTTAAAGTTGCAGTTGCAAGTAGGACATGTACAAATGGATAATCGACAATACATCAGACAAGCAGCTGGAGCATCGGATTTTGAAAGCCTACAAATTCCATCTTTTCAAAATAAGGTTAGTTGAGGAATTAAACGAAGGTTATCCTGATGTTCATCGAGAAATTGCCCAATAACCCGAACCTATTATACAATACATATTTTTCAGATGAAAGTTCTTCCATTTTGAATGGTGAAGTGAATAAACATAATTGTCGTTACTGGGGCGATGTGAATCATCTTTTGGTGATGGAAACACATTCACAAACTCCACAAAAATTGAATGTCTGGGCGGGCATTCTTGGTAATCATATTGTTGGACCATTCTTCATTGAAGGTAAACTCATCCACGACACATACTTAAATCTATTACAAGAATGTGTAGTTCCTATGATTATACAAATTTTAGAAAATGATGACAATTTAGTAGAAAACGAAATAACATTTCAGCAGGATAGTACACTCCCACATTTTGATGTTAGGGTGAGACAGTTACGTTTTCTAGTTACCAGAGTGGGTTCATTAATGGTATATTTCAAGTTGAAACATACCAATTGATCGCGAAATATAGTTAAATCCCTACTATCGGTACTGAAATCTATATTAAAATCCCCCCCCCCTAGTATCACATTCTTATATTTTTCTGCCAATAATGTAAGTAGACCATTGAAGTCACAGAGAAATGAATTGAAATTGCTGGATGGTGGTCTATAGATGCAAACAAATGCCATCTTGCTCTTTTTTGACATGATACCACAACACTCTAGAACTCCTTCTATACAGAATTCACTCAGATCAATAATTGATGTATCTAACTTACATTCATCAAACTTGTATATTGCTACTCCACCGTTTTTCGTCACACTCCTACAATTAAACGAACATAAATTGAAATTTTTCAGTCTAGTCAGGTCAAGTTGCACACTATTTAGCCAATGTTCCGAAATAAACAATATATCACATTTCAGGTCACAGTCTGTTAATATATTCAGCGGTAAGGTTTTGTTTCCGATACACTGTACATTCTGGTGGTAGATAGTCAGCCCGTTCAATTTCTCTTCCATTTTCAGGCATGGTTTTTGGGTCCTTGCCGTGTCACTGTTAGAAAGACCTTCAGAGTCACTTAAGGAGTCATTATTGGAGCCACTTGTGAGAGGCATGGGTATAAAAAAACGTTATCTGTTTGGGTAGTATTTTCAAATGCAGTACTCTGGAGCTCTTCAGCTGAGGAAGGGCTCGTAGTGGATAACCTTCTATTACTATCTGCTATAGTCTGTTCCACGATGATCATCCTCATTATATGCTCCCAGATGGCCCTACAGATATACCATTTCCCTTTTGCCGTTAAGCTGTGACCATTCTGTCGATGATTTGTTTTTCTCAGAACGCTGTCACATTCGAGGACCAATGTATGTGGTAAATTTTTAAGCTGCATATCCGTTAAGCGTTAAATCTTTCATTGTCGAAACGATAGGGCTGTGTAATAATGATGTAGTTTGTATACTGCATATTTGGTACGAAAGTTCTAATTACATCTGATGTCACTTGATCTGTCCACTATATCCTTCTTCGAAAAATATTTTGTATTATCTTTCGCTGTCTCAATCAGGATATCTATTGGGCAATTCGGTTTGAGAATTGCTTGCATGGAAGTTGTGCTTATTTTGTTTCCCAATGAACTCTGCAATGTCCCTGCCATAGTGGCCAGCTACGATCAAGATTTTATTAAACTTTGTTTGACAGTTTACTTTCCCACATTCTTGACCGTTATGGCAAAAATTTTGAACATTTTGCTGTTTCCCTTGAATTTTTGTGTGATTAATGGATACGCCACTGAACAACGATTCATTCGTCATTACTGATTTATTCGCTAGGGAATTCAATGTTTGTATACCAATACTTTTTGTTACAGGTTCCTTATCACTTAGTTTTTTTTGTAGGTCTTGTAGTTGGCATTTCATATTTTCAATGATTATATTTTGATTTTCAACCAGGTTGTTCAGCTCCTGTTTCATTTTAATGGCTTCCTGGGTAAATTTTTCGTTTTCATTCCTCAGTTTTTCAATGTGTTTAGTTCTTAATTCTGCTTCCTCTGACAAGTCCTGAATGGTTGTTTCTAGTATTCTGATTTCTTCACTCTGTTCCGTATGTTTTCGCTTGTCACAACAAATAACCAAGTTATTACCCAACAGTTTGAGACTTTTTCTTGCCTTAATCATACAGGTTTCATGGAAGACTCCAATACAATTTATACATATGGAATTTGAAAAAGACAACCTTCACATATGAGGGTTTTTGCACGTCAGCTACACCTGCTCATGGGAGGTTTGTTCCCCCACCTGAGGGTATAAGGTACCCCGCTCTTAAGGAAACGACTCAGTAGTTTCCTGACTAGACCACCAAACCTTTTTTTAAGGTTCAGTTGTTGGATCAGGAGTTGTCCAACAACACATTTAGTCTAGCTAGCGTAGAGATACGTAACATATGGAAACCTATAATCAAGCTACCAACTCCCACCTAACGGTCATCTCCCACCAAACGGTCATTTACCGCCAAAACCAATGAAGGGGAAAGAGGAAAGAGGGGACAGGTAAAAGCACTCCAATTACCTATAAATAGTCATATCTCGGAGGCATAAGTCCAGTTATCACCCGAAGACGATTGTAGATACTAACAATCGAAACGTTGTGACATAACTTGGTTTGAAATCTTTTAATTTTTATTTTTTCATTTTTTGTTAATGATATTTTCAATTCTTCAATTTTTTCAGCTTTTATCATTATTTTGATTTTTTTTATTTGGTTGTTGCTTGTATGTTATTTCTTTGTAATTTCAGTTTTTTGTTTAATANCTCAAGAATTTGGTGCAAGGCAGTTTAATAAAGTATCCCGCTCTTGAGTAGACGACTCAGTTGTTTCCTGGCTGCAACACCAAACCTTTTCTTAAGTTCAGTTATTGGATCAGGAGGTGGGGAGTTGAGAGGCTCTCGCTCCTGAACTAAATTCACAGGAAGGTCAGTTGGAGTCGTAAACTCAACATCCATCTCATCTGTAGACTCGCTCCTGAACTAAAATTTACTACAGGGACGTCAGTTGGAGTCGTAAACTCGACATCCATCTCCTCTGTCGACTCGCTCCTGAATTAAATTTACAGGGAGGTCAGTTGGAGTCGTAAACTCGACATTCATCTCCTCTGTAGACTCGCTCCTGATCTAAGTTTACAGGGAAATCAGTTGGAGTCGTAAGCTAGACATCCATTTCTATAGACTCAGCGTCAGAAAGAATTTTTAAGTGTACTTCGTCCATAAAAGCCCCACGAGTAGCTAGGGAAAGAAGGTCAATCACGGCAGAGCCCCGCATTATCGTGACAAGGCGATGCTACGACGAGAGATCCCCCGCTATCTCGAAGGTTCCGTAGAGACAGCTGATAGGCTCAGTGTCATTCAACCTCACGACACGGATACACACACCTTAGGATCAAGCCATTGTTGGAATGCCATTCAGTTAGGGAATAACAGAACCACAAGTGATTCTGTCATTTCCGTATCCAGCGGGGCTACATGGAAGCAGGCTTTCGATGGCCGGTTTGCTCAACCCCCACATCTCAAGCCAATGCACTCGCCGAAATCAGCATGCATAGTGGTTCAGGCAGTGAAAGATGAACGAGGACAGCCAACCCGCCCCTTTTCTGGCTTACAGGGGGGGTTGAGTTTTCGTTGGAACGCTCTATACACTGATCGATAGAGAATTTTGTACTCTATACAGTAATACTATTCATTTTTGTTCGAAATTTCAATTTTTTGTCTCTTGTGACCACATTTTGTTGAGCGATTTTCGGACAAATTTCCTCTACGAATTCAAACTGAATCAAAACGCTGCCGTAATAGCCAGTGAGATTAACCAGGCATTCGGCAATGATACCGTCGATAAACACTGTTTGACATTGATTTACGGAATTCCGTTCCAGAAGTTTAAGCCTCGAAAAAGCCCCGAAGTAATCCTGAACGATGATTTGAGGACCCTCGTGGAAACTGACCCTCCACATACGATGCGTGGAATGACGAAAAATCTGGGTGTTACTTCCTGTGCGGTGTTGATGGTTCAAATCGTATTGGAAAGGTCAGTGAGCTCGAAAAGTGGGTGCCTGACCATTTCAACAATCAACTGAAATTGTAACGTTTCGAAATCTGTTCTCCTTCTCAAAACTGATCCAAAACTGTCCTTTTTTGGATCGGATCATCATTTGTGATGATATGTTGATCCTTTACAATAACAGGAGACGTTTTGGATAGAAGTTGGATACCGATGAGCCACCCAGGCGCTTCTCAAAAGCGAAAAATCACCAAAAAACCATGGTTTCTGTATGTTGGTCAACGGCTGGGGTGATTCACTATAACTTTTTGCAACCTTTCCTATTTTGAGGCAATTGAAGAAATGTATCAAAAATTGCTTCAGCAGCAGCCGACACTGGTCAACGGAAGAGGCCCGATCCTGCTCCACGACAACGCCCGTTCATACGTTTCAAAAATCAACGTCCGAAAATCATATGATTTGAGCGTCAAAACTCTGCCTCACTAACCGACTACCATCTTTCCAAGCACTTTGATAACTTTCTCACCGATAGAACCTTCACCAATCAGGACCATGCAAAAATGGCCTTCATCGACTTCATCGAATTTCGAGCACACAATTATGCTGACGGAATCAATCAACTTGTATTATGTTGCCAAAATTGCACTGATTCAAATGACACTTATTTCGATTGAATTGAATAAGTATTCCCTAAGATATAACAGTTAAAATATCAGATAAAAATGGAAAAAAATTGAAACAACCTCATAATAATTTTTCATTAAAATAGGCCATTCAATATACTAACATGGTCTGGATTGAAATATCAATATTTTTAGAAGGGGTTTTAAGAAAGGGTTTTTTTCCATAGCCATAGCCACAGAAAAAAGATTTCTATGGCTGGGATTGAATACATTCTGTCATATATGTTCGTGTAACCTACAGTTCTGATTGAAAATTTTTATACAAACATCCAAATAAAGTGAAAGTAATTGAATTTGTTCGAAAAAGTAAAAGCTTCAGCAGATAATATTTCAATAGAAATCAAAATAATTCCGAATACTGCATCGAGTCCCAAGCACACCTATATTCGGTTCGGATCTTTCCTGATGAGAGGTAACACCTCGAAACCAGTCTTCAGGTGATCTACTCGAATGAATTCAGCATATTCTGCTACTGGATGTACGTAAAACATCTAAAAAACTAACCTCTGTAAGGTATCTTGCATAAATGTCTGTTAGATATAATTCAATGTCCAGCGTGGTATCAGCCAGGAAAGTAGTTGCTTTCTGGTAGGAAAGATACGATGTAGATACGATGGGAAACAGGAATGTTTTGAGATTGTGTTATCGAAATATTCATTTTTTAATAGATAATATTTTTAGGATATTATATTGTCCATTTGGAATCTTCATTTCGGTAAACTCATTTGAGTCTCGATAGTTTTATCAGTAATAATATGGTTAACTGAAAATCTTGAGAGGAAGCTACAGGTTGACTCTGTCTATACTGACTTTCCCAAAGCCTTTGACAGTGTCAACTACGGCCTACTTATAGCTAAAATTCAAGTTCTTGGTATAGGCGAGAATATTTCAACAGCTTCCAAATCGATGGAACTCTGTCTGTAACATACGGACATACAACATCTACGCCCATTCAGGTTCCATCAGAGGTACCGCAGGGATCCCATATGTGCCCACTGCTGTTCAGCTTGTTTGTATCGGACAGAGAGTTTGTTTTCAAATATTCACAATTTTTTATGTTTGCGAACGAATATTAAAGTTTATCGAGCAATGACTTACCGGGAAGATGCTTAATTATTTTGAAAAGATTTCGAAGCTTTTTCTATGTGGTGTACAGATAATTTGTTAGAGGTAAACATCAATAAGAGTCAAGTCTATACGTTCACTAAAATAAGAAGTTCAATATTCTTTGAATATGAATTGAATAATATAGCTCTTAAAAGAGAAAAACGTATTCGCCATCTGGGAATTAAATTTGATAGCTAAATCAATATCAATCTTCAAGTATCAGAAATTGTGGCAAAAAGTCTCAGAATGCTAGGTTTTGTGTTGGGAATTTCTACTGATTTTTCAATTGAAACAAAAAAGATTTTATATTGTGATTTTGTAAGATCCATTCTTGAATATTTTTTGATTATATGGGACCCATACTATAATGTAAATATCGATATGATTTAGAATGTTCAAGAGAAATTCTTAAGAAATTGTGCTTTTCACTTTGGTATTCAACGAAATGTATATAAATACATTCAACTCTTAACCAAGTTAAATATAAAATCATTGGAAGATACGAGAATTTCTATGAACTTGAGTTTCCTCTTCAAAACAAATAGTGAGATGAACTACCCAGAACTACTTCAACTAATGACTTTTTATTCCAAACAAAAAATACGAGAAATCCTGACATTTTTCATATAAATTTTTTTCCATGCCAATTATGCTTTGAACAGTCCGATTCCTCGTATTCTGAAGCTGGGAAATCAGTATCATAACTTTGATGTGTCACTTCAGGTCTTCAAAAATCAATTGAAAAGGCTATAGCGTTTCCGAAGCTTTTCTTTACCTTACCATTTTCGTAAGTAAGTACCAGATTTGTTTCATCTTTTAGTAATGTAGTCGCTAAACATAAGGATTCACTATATTTTGTGTTTCACAGTTCGCTAAATGTTTTGTAAAATTGTAAATTGTAATGTAGACATTAGACATGAGCATTCAAAAATACTTTGTAGTTCGTCACACTTTGTTAAATGTTTTTATAAATTGACTTTGCCGTTAAATAAGTAAATGAATGGATAGATATAGATGTGACGTTAACAAAATTATAGAAATCAGTGAATATGGCGGGTCTTTAAAGCAATACGTTCACACATTTGGCAATATTCTTTAATAATTTTTACGGTATTCGCCAACCTTGATGAAAATTCATACTGAACATTCTGAACAACACGTATTTGGGAGACTTTTACATAACAGTATAAAAAAACAACATGTATTTGACACAATATAGGCTTCTTCAGGCGGATCTAAAATTGATATTAGTATTAGACAGACCTGAAGAAACTTTTGATGACCAAAATAGGCAATATAGGTAGATGATAATACTTCATCTCCGATAGGTTTACAGAAAATCTAAATTCAGCGGACCATTAGACGCTTTTTTACAAAAAAATTAATTTTTTTGTATAAACATTCATTCTGATTTCAGACTTATTAAAAGTCAGTTACATCAAGCCATAGGACTTATCATTTATTATCGATGTTGAACACAATCTTAAATTAGTTTTGAATAATTTTTTCAGTTTGTGTCGCTATTAAAGCGCGGTTTTTAGTTTTTCAAACTATTATTTATTTTACACTTTTCAGTTTGGCTTGCTATTTCAAGCCATGTGTTTTAATATAAAATATATACGCAAACGCAGACAGTGTGGTTGTCTAACTCGCTCTCACACAGAGACTGTGTGAGGAAATTATTTAATCCTGGCGATCCTGATCAGGATAATGAGATAAACTCATGAAATTATTGTGTTGCCACCGATTCCTAGCAAGTGTACAAAGTTTATATCTAATAAATCTGCCTGTTTGAAGTTAGTCAAAATCGTGTCCAAAGGAGTCAGTTACAAATAACCAAACATACAAATGAAGCTAATAGAAGCGTGTTAAAAAATGGGAAACACACAGTTGAACTCAAAAGAGATATACATAAAAATAGAGTTGATTTATAAAAATGCATGCTATATTTCACAGACGTATAACATGAAATTGTTTCATATATGAATTCCAAGTTCTCCGAAAGATTCTGTTGAAGCTGCATTTATGTGAAGTCACATCAATTTCACACATCATACATATTGGATCAAAATGTTGGTTGTGCTCTGCGATAAGCGTTTATCATAATTATCATAGTAAAATATCATATCTTATCTGGAGTTTGTGCAATTGATTTTTTACAGAAGTGGAATACCTTTATATGGTATCATTGGGAATTATGTGCGAATATTTAAAGATATTATATTGTATCAATACAGAAGTACAGATAGCCTATTCATTCTATTTCTTGTTGGTATAGATTATAAATTGTATACCATTTTTTGAAGTTTCATATTCAGGCTCAGACCTCACCTATGCATTAAAAAGTGTACTAATTGCATCAATATAAGGTGTCTGAATTGACTGACAGGCAATGAAAATCCCTGACAATGATTTCAAGTAACACCACATTATGAGATTTTCACTGAATAGTTTTTACAACCCAAAACGAACAATTCCCAGTTGCCACAAATACAATACTCTGCTCAAAACGTGTTTCACCAACCAAGTTGCCGTCTTCAGGATATGAATAAAACTAATTAATAATTCCAAAACTTGTCTCTATGTATATCTAACAGCTAAGCTGTGAGGACCGTGACAAGAATTATATCGGTCAGACTGAGCGGGTCAGTGAAACTCGTATCAGAGAATACGCAACACATATACGATTCCAAAGACCAGAGGAATATAGTGTCGCTCAAAACGCATTGAAGAACGGCTCTAAAATGAATGAAAAATGTCTGAATTATTGAGATCGGAACACGACACCAGATTTTTGGAGGTTTCCGACATTCTGGAAATAGTAAAGTGTGGCATGAGAACTATGAATAGTGATCAAGGTTCCATTCCAAACAGCCCATTTTGTTCATCTCTATATAAATCGTACTGTTTATTTCAGTTTATTTGGATCTACTCCAAAATAAAATCCTAGATGCGTCCTTGAAATTTCTTATTGACGATTCTGATTTTAGATTAAACATCGCGCCAACTTGAGTTTTTTCATAGTTATTATGTTTTTTGCCGTGTTCGGCATCATAGTGTTTACGGAAATATTCTTCATTGACGAGAGAGGACGCGCCGTGGGCGTTTTTGTTAGACATGGTTCATTAACTTACCAGCATAAACAGGAGAAAGCAGTAGAGTACGAAGATGGATTTCAGGTGAGTAAAATTTGCTTTTATTCCTGCTCTTGAAAGATGATAGATAACGGTGGGCTGAAAAGTTCGCAAATTGTCATAAAAAAAAGTTCGATAATATTTGATTTTATTATTCAATATAGTTACCTACGAGGGCGATATATCGATTACAGCGGTCATACAATTTTTCTATGCCTTTTTTATACTACGGATTGTCTTTAGTCTCAATTTTGCCTTAGTTTCGACGACTACCTCTTCGTCGGCACTGAATTCCGATCCAGCGAACATTCTCTTGAGATCTGAGTACAGAAAAATGTCACTAAGAGCCAGATCTGGAGAATACGGAGTTCCGAAGCAATTCAAAGACCAATTCTTGCAATTTTGCCATCGTTTCCATTGATTTGTGACACGGTGCATTGTTTTAATGGAACAACCCTTTTTTTTTTTCAAATGAAGCCGTTTTTCCGCGATTCCATCCTACAAACGCTCCAGTAACGCTATGTATGTTCTGTGAGACTATCTCTGATTCACCTCGTAGCTCAAGAGTTCACAAGATCCTCTATAGAGAGCCGACTGCTGAAATTGTGTCGCTTAAATGACTCGATGGAACATTCACGACCTCTAATAAAGAAATGTTGGAGCTTCTGATAAAAAACCACTTTCCTGGAAATCGAATTCTTGATAACAACAGACCTCCCATCTTCGAGAACGCTAAACGCCTTAAGAAGAACGATTGGGAGGTCGTCAAGAAGGTTTACACAGCACCGGCAGTTGAATAAGCTATCAAGTCGATTCAGTCTTCAAATCTCCTGGAGAGGATGACATATTTCCAGCTCTTCTTCAAAACAGAGTGGGAATAATTTCACCCATTCTCATAAAATTATATAGAGCTAGTCTGATGTGGAACTACATACCACCCAGTTAGTTGGAAACAAGGGTAGTATACATACCTGAAGTATATCGGAAAGACCCACACCCTAAATCGGTACGACCAATAAGCCTTACTTCCTTCCTGTTGGAAGGACTTAGATGGTGGCATATGTATGAAATGAATTCATTTTTAGCGTTATTATGTACTATGTGAAAAAAACCTGAAACAGGTCGATTTTTATTCTTAAATTGACAATTTACAGTATGAAAATATTATCCCCCTCCAGCACCCCTTCTGAATTATAAGCACCCCCTCGAAAATTTTAAATAGCAAAGGGGGTCGTGTGGCACCTTGTTGGAAAGGGATTTCAGTCCTCTGTTCAGCAATATAACGTTTTTTAAGTTGGGTGCAAACATAACTAAGAAAATTGATTATTAAGATGTAAAATTTTGATAATGTCTCTAGGTATCACAAAACTTCTCATAGAATGAAGATAATAATGCCACATAATATTTAGAATGTATTTTTCAATATACTTTACAATTAAATTAAATGTTCAAAATGACCACCATTAACTTCTTGACAATAACCGAGGCGATTTTGGAATTCTCGTACAACATTTTGTATGACCTCGGGGGTTATTTTGTTAATTTCTTCCGTTATCCTAACTTTTAAATCAGCAATATTGTTTTGTCTATTGAAATATACTTTAGATTTTGAATAACTTCATAAGAAGTAATCAAGAGGAGTCAAATCGGGGGATCTAGCGGGCCATTCGATCGTTCCTCGTCTTCCAATCCACCTATTGGGAAAAACCTTGTTTAAATAATTTCTAACTGTACGTGCAAAATGCGGCTGAGCTCCATCTTGTTAGTAGTAAATAGTTTGATCTATCTCATTTCGATGATTAACATCAGGAAAATGTTGTAATGTAGGCACTGAAAAGTTAATCAAATAATCTAGATACAACTCACCATTAACAGTGCCCTAAAAAAAATAAGAGCCAATAATTTGATTGTTAATGATACCAGCCCAAACGTTAACTTTTTNACAAGGAGGTCTGAGCGCTGATGCGGAATCCCAAGGGGGCCGTGGGCGGAGTACTAAGGGAGCTGATAGGTTAGGTAGAGTACCAAGGGGGCCGAGGGGTGGAGTTCCATGCTTGAATCGCTACGATACTCGTTCCATCCTGCGTCGATGACGTCACCCGTTTCCCCCACTCCTGTTTGAACCAAAAATTGCAGAAAGTTTAGCTCCATAAGAAAATACATGGGATTTTGGGCTCGTGGTCTCTTTGTTCATCTACTTACTTCAGGCTTCTGCTGGCAGTATAACAGCCTCGGTTTTCTGGCTTGCAATTCTCAGTTCATGATCTGTCATCCACTTTTCCACCTTTTTTATTGTTGCATTGGCTTTCTTTTCCATCCCTTCTCTCGTTTTTGCTTGTACAAGGATTACTAGGTCATCGGCGTATGCCATTGCTCTTGATCCATGGTCTAGAGGCAGAGAGAGGACTCCATCATATAGCACGTTCCACAGTATCGGACCAAGCACAGATCCCTGTGGAACTCCTCCGTTTATTTCAACTCAAGTGCCGTCTCCCATCTGTATCTTCCTATTTTTTAGGTATTCATTCACTAGGTTAACAATGTATGCCTCTATACCCTTCCTGGCCAGTGCCTGTATTATTAGGCTCCATATCGCAGTATTGAAAGCGTTTTCGACATCTATCGTCACCATAGCCATCCAGTTATCTTGCACTTTGCCACTTCCCCTCGTATCCTTTTCGCTGCTTGTATCGATGACCTTCCCTTCCTGAACCCGTATTGGTGTTGCGATATTTGCCCTGATTCTTCAAGTTGTCTCTCCAGTCTGTTTTTAATGATTGCTTCGTATATTTTCCCAGGTACATCAATCAAACATATGGGCCTATACGCCTTGGGGTCTTCTGCAGGTTGTCCCTTCTTCCATATCAGCACTAGCTTTGCCACCTTTCAGATTTCTGGGAATTTTTGCTCCGCTATCAATTTGTTCAGGACGCTGAGGATCGTCTCTGGTATTTGTTCCTCTACCACTCTCATGACTTCTGCCGTTATTCCATCTGGTCTCGGAGCCTTATCCCTCTTCATTCCTCCTACTGCCTCTTGTAGTTTTTGTCTGGTTATTTCCGGTACCTGATCCACTTTTTCTCTTATTTCCTCTATGTCTTCCTTCACCGGGAACAGTAGTCTGACAGATTCTTTCATACTCTCTATGGTTTGTTGGTATGGGGGTGAGGGGTTTAGTTCTCTCACCACCATTTTATACCCTTGACCCCATATGTCCGATTCGAGCTCCTCGCAAAGTTTCCTCCAGCATTCTCTTTTTGATCCGCTGATTGACTATTTCAGCTGTTTCTTCTTCTCCTTCATTTCTTGGTACCTGGTTCTCCTCTGCTCCTCTGAATCCGTTCTGTGTGCTCTTATTATTGATCTTCTCATTCTCAGGCATTGCCTTTTTAGGTCAAATATCTCCTGATTCCACCAGTAANTGATAGGTTAGGTGGAGTACCAAGGGGGCCGAGGGGCGGAGTTCCACGCTTGAATCGCTACTATACTCGTTCCATCCTGCTTCGATGACGTCAAAAATTGCAGAAAGTTTAGCTCCATAAGAAAATACATGGGATTGTGGGCTCGTGGTCTCTTTGTCGTATCTTATATGGGTGTGGTACGTCAATATGTTTTCCTCCACACTCCTCCAATTTTTTATATTGCTGGCTTTTCTGGTCTCACAACATGTGACATCTATATCTGTTTGAGATTCTTCCTTTATGGATGTCGGTTCTCCTGTGTTCACTGCCACCAGATCGAGGGTGCTCATCCATTCTGTCCAAATCTCTCATTTGTTGTTCGATTTTGGTGCCCCCCATTGCGGTGATTTGGCATTGATGTCCCCTGCTACCACTTTCCATTTTTATCATTTACGTCTTCCATTATGTTTTCGACTTTTAGTTCGTACTCTTCTATTGTTATATTAGGGGGTAGATAGCATGCTATTATTTCCATTTTTTTGAATTTCACCCTGATGTAGCCTTCCTTCCTCACCACTTGCTCTATCCCGCAGTTCCTATTTATTATGTGGACCGCCACATTGTTTGCCTTGTCCAGTATCCACCTTTTTTTACTAGCCCGTGTTATATTTGTTTTCGATGTTATTACCAGATCCATCTTTTCTCTTAGAGCTGACTCCTCCACCAGATCATGCGCCAATGACGCCCTTCCCACGTTCACTTGCAGTATTCCTAGCTCTGGAGGTTGCACCCGACGCCATCCTCGACATTGTCTTCCTGCGCCTCCATTTCCTCCTCTCCCTCTTCTTTCTCTTTCAGTTCTTTCCATTCTGGTTCCTTCTGTTCTTTTTCCATTCTTTCCTCTTCCCTTCTTTCTTCTACTTCTCTGTATGCCTTGTCCATGACTACCATCAGAGAATATCCCCGTTCATTTTGCTTCCCTTCTCTTCTTTCTTTCATTTCTCTGCCCCGATTATAGTGCTGCCTCGATTTCTTCAGTGCTGCTCTGAATGCTTGACATCCTCTTGATTCCTGTTTGTGCCCTTCGGTGTTGCACGCTGTACAGTAGGTCGGGTTTTCGCATTCTGCTGCCCTATGACCCTCCTTACCATATTTGTAACAATTTCCTGCCCTGTTTTGCTCATTACATCCGTCTGTGGGATGCTCATAGCTCCAACACCTTTTGCAATACTCCACCTTATGTCTTTTCTCTGTCCTACAGCTTGCCAGTCCTATTCTTATATATCTCTTGTTCGCCAGTTCGTCTGCTTCTTTCTTAGGGACCCTTACTGTTACTGCTAGGGTATCTCCCTCCAATGGTCTCGTTTCGCTGATTCTCCAGCCTTCTTCCCACTTTCCAACGCATCCCTCTATTGCTTTCCTTATGTCTTCCTTTGAGGTGTCACCCAACCTTACCTAACACAACCTAATATAACCTCACCTAACCCGACCTAAACTAACTCAACCTAACCAGACCTATCCTAACCCGACCTAACCTAACCTGACATGACCGAACCCATACATTTGAATAGAATATAAAATTCTTTCAGTA
>NW_019294858.1:0-13383 GCF_000500325.1 Leptinotarsa decemlineata | reverse complement strand
TATGTTTGATTCATAACAAAATGTCAGAGAAAATTCGTGTTTGACTCAACAAATTGAAAAAAGAAATACATGATGGAAAATTCCAAATGATGTCACTTACTTTTATTTATGTCTAAATGTAATAAATAAGTATATATTGTACTAACATGATTGATATCTATTCGTTTGTTCATAGTATTGGGCTCTTTCATAACTTCTACCATGAATCTACTACATGATTTTTTGTAATACAATGCTCAGCTAATAAATCAAACATAACCATGTATTTCCATGAACATCAACTATTTGTTTTTCAAAATTGTTAAATAAAGTTATATCAATTTTGACAACTATCAAATCAATTTGAATTCAATCTTTTGACAAAAATTGTTTACAAACTTTCTAGAATTATTTTGAAATGTTAATCGAAGAATAATTTCAACATATTCCTGTCCGTGAAAACCATCGATTAACATTTCAAACTTTTACGAGGAGATGAGGTCACATCGAAAAAAGAAGAACTCAGGTACCAAATTCAGGTAATCAAGAACGGTATATATGTAATAACATAACCTAACCTAACCTGCACAGTAAGAAGTCATCTGAGTATTTAAAAAATTGTGGTTTGTACCTATCATGGGTGGCATTTTAAATATGTACAGTAATCGAAATAATAAATTTATTTTATTTGGCTTTTCTACACTGTATAACTCGACACAGAAGATTAAACATTTATTCAGATATGAAGCTACAAGAACACATAACAATGAAACGGACAAAACTATTGAAACAACGTATAATGCAGTTTTAAAAACTATCTTTTCAATTCATTCAATAGTGAGAAAATGAATAAACGAAAGAATATAATATCAAATAAATTTTATACGTAGAACTAGTAGTTTTGTCCCGTTATTAAAGTTTAGAGTTTGATAATGACATATGGTAAAAATCTTTATTGTAAACACAAAATGTGTACAAGACAAAAGCATTTCATGCGTTTTACATACATAATAAATAGTTTATCACCTTCAAACTGAGAGATGACTTAGAGTTAGATTCCTTCAAAAAATCTATCGACTCCGTATAAAAAAGACACAAAATTACTTGATGTTATCTAACCATAAAACATGGAGGATATGATGGCCGATCATTATAAACTAATATGTTCTTTAAAAACTTTTGATTTGCTAGAATGGATTCATTTAGTACTAAAAATATGGCTGTTACATTTCTGATATAAAACCGTTCCGGAATATGAAGCTAGATATTATAACATTCAGTTCGCTTTCTGTCTATATTTAAATTAACTGAATAAACAAATCCATTTACTGTTGGATCCCACCCAATATTTCCGCTATATTAATATCGATACTAATTATTTTTCTAACGGTTTCTCAACGTGGTTCGTTCCGTGATATGTATATACGCTGTTCAGATTTCCCAGTCTATTTTGGTGAGTATGAAATTAAATTTCACTACATTATTGACAAGGAATGAACGAGAGAATATGCCGTCATCGATATATTAGTATTTAACGATTAATATGTCCGTGCGTTATTTATACCTTTTGGATACGAGTATGTTACCAAAGTTGCGTATTTTCATTCATTGCCAATATTCAAGAAGGAAAATTACAGGTCGATTTTTGTTTTGGTGTAGGCACTACATAACCTGAAAGGAATTCCAGCGCCACTCTTTATTTTCAATATCAGATCGAATGAAATGATACTTTTTTGCGTTGGTAATTCGAAACACTTCACATGCATCACTTTTTCAATATCACAGATATTTAAAACAAAGGGTGCAAGTAGCGAAATGTTAATGTTACTTATCGTTGAAACAGAACCATCAAAAGTATCCTAAAACTATAATCTTAATCTAATTTACACTGTGTCCAAGATAAGAATGAACGACATGGGGATATTGGAAACAGTATTTGTGCATATTGATCAAGAGACTTACTTCAACTTTGTTCCAATTCCAATAAAGTTATCGAAACATGTACTTGAGTTAGAAGTCACTAGTGTAGATATTGAAAAGATACTGAAAGATCTTGAAAAAGGTTGGAATTCTTACGGTCCACTGCAGATTTAATACTGAAATCGCCACCTATCATACTTTTTGAAAATAAAGGTGAGTTAACTATTCATATAATCCAGTAAGTGGTTCCAGTTACCTGATGGAGGTCTGTAGATGCATACAAAAGCCGTTCTGTTGCTTTCTAAAACAATAACACAAAACTCAATAACTCAAACAATGAATCTGGTGATTATATAACATCACAAAATGTTTGCGATCTATCAATGTTTGTTGTTACTTTCATGTTTTCATCATGTAGTTTCATCACCTACGTTCTTGTTAGGAATTTATTTGACTTTGTTTTTTTTTTTATTCAAAAGGAAAAACACCGCATCAACCACCAGGGTTATTAGCGGTTACAGTAGGTACATTAAATTCTGTTAGAGATGCCAACATTTTCCAAAAAACTATAAAGGGAAGTAAAGTTCGTAACATCCAATGCATTGGTGAGGTCACTTGGTAATCCGAAAAATTGTCTTTGTTAATTGAAAGCTGGGCAATCAGAGATGAAATGTTCGACACTCATCGTCACTGCAGGTATCACAAATGCGAGGCACTTCATGCTTTAGGAGATGTAGATGGGTAAATTTCGTATGTCCAATTCTCAGGCGTGTAAGTAAAACTTGCTGTCTGCGGGTGAGAGCTCGGTAATTTTGACTGACTAGATTCGGATTAATGGCTCTGAGTTTATTATTATATAGGGATTGCCACCTTTGCCTCCATCTGTCGTATATGAGCTCTTTGATTCGGAGATAAACGTCTTGATAGGACACTCGTTGGATCTCTCGACAGTTGGGGTTTGAAATGGCCTCTCGAGCTTCTGAATCGGCCCTTTCATTACCCGTTATTCCCATATGAGAAGGAATCCAAACTATCTCAATGTGTTTACCATCCTGTAATAACTTTCCCAGTTCAGTCTTAATGAGAAGAAGAAGAGCATTTTTCGGGTAGAATATTGGCCGAATATTGGATCACATTCAGGGACTTCAGGAGAGTTGCTTTCGCTGAACCATAAACGATAGAACCATAATCTAGCTTGGATCGAATGAGAGCACGATATATACGCAAGAGAGTAATACTGTCAGCTTCCCATGTATGATTCGAGAGTATTTTCATCAGATTCAAACCCCTCTGATAGCTTTTCTTCAGATTGCTTACATGGGATTTCCATTTCAGTTGTCTATCAAATGTCAGCCCCAGAAATCTCATTTCGTCCACAAACTCCAATTGCTGATCATTCAATTTCAGAAAAGGTTTGACCTGTAGGGATTTTTTAGAAAATACAACGCATTTAGTTTTAGTGGGGGAGAATTGGAAACCCGTATCACGAGACCACGATTGAAGCCCTGTGATTGCCTGTTGAAGATGAGAACAAATAGAATTCACATTTTTTCCACTGGCGTATAGGACCAAATCATCCGCATATATATTTCCTCTTACAGGCTTCATAACATCTTTCATGATATCATTTATGGCGATGAGAAATAGATTCCCACTCAGGCATGATCCTTGCGGAGTGCCATTTTCTTGAGACTCACTTTCAGAGAGCACACCATTGACTCTAACGGAGAAGGATCTGTTACTCAGAAAGTTAGAAATGAATGCTAATAGAATTCCTTGAACTTGCCAGCGCTTGAGTTTTTCAAGAACATTTCGTCGCCAAACAGAGTCGAATGCTCTGATAATGTCGAAGAATATTGCAATAACTTGATGTTGGTTAGCAAATGCTTCGTGTATGTCGGATTGTAGGCTAATGAGGTTATCTGTACTGGAGCGTTGTTTACGAAAACCACTTTGATAGGGTGTAATCAAATTATTTTGATCAAGAAAACAGGATAGTCTGGAGTTGAGGATTTTTTCAAGAAGTTTACGCATAGTACAAGTCAGAGAAATGGGTCTATAAGACCGAGGATCAGATCGTTGTTTGTTTTCTTTGAGCAGAGGAAGTACAATCGCTTCTGACCAGTTAGTAGGAAATTGACGAGTGAGAAAAATTATATTGAATATTTCAAGCATACGTTATTTTCCTATCAGGGGAAGTTTCTTCAGAAAAACATATGGGATATCGTCAGGTCCAAGACTTGAGTTTTTGACTTTGGAGAGTGCGTCTTCCATTTCATTCATTGTTATTCGAATGTTCAGATAATTCTCGCTGTCATCATCGATATGCAGGGGTACAGCTTCGAGCAATTCTTTCATAGGTAAAAAGTGCTCATCAAAGTTTTTATCGCTGGAGAGTTGCTGAAATCTATCGGCCAATAAATTGGCGATTTCAATGTTTTCCGAGATAAAAGAGCAGTTTGTTTCCAAGGACGAAATTCGAAAGTTTGTAGTTATTCCTTTTATGCGATTCACTTTTTGCCATACCTCTGACATGGGTGTAGAGTATTGAAGTGATTACACATAATTTTTCCACGACTTGCGTTTGCTCTGTTTTATCAAATACCGTTTTCGTGCTCTGAGAACTGTAGTTTTTTAGGTTGTATACTCAATCGGTTGTGAAATTCGTTTCTTGGAGACATATAATTGAAGGATTTTCATTTCTTATCAACAATCGAAGCATCTCTAGATGTGGGAATAACCCATTAATGTTCCACTGTAAAATGAAGAGTAATTGCTAATCGAGGGAGAAGAACTTAAGTAGGTGTCTTGAGACAGGTCACTGTCACCTTCAGAGACTGATACATTGGAGTTAGTTTCCAGTACTTGGTTCAGACGTTTCAGGATTTTTTTCTTGAGTTTAGTGATTCTTGCCTTAATATTGCGAGCTGTCAAAAGTGGGTACATTTTGGTGAGGATGCCTAGTAGTCCATGAATATCCTCCGTATATGTTCTTGCTATGTTAATAGGGTCAGATGAACCGAATGAGTTTTCTAGGACGCTGGTAATTTAACTGAAATCTAGGATGGGAGGAGGGCCATCCCCTTCAAAAAACCCTTGGCTGGTGCTAGGAGGCTTTCCACCGATTCTGGAGGAGGCTGCGGATTTTTTGGGTTTCTATGGGATTTGAATGTAGGGGGTGATGAAAGAAGGACTTGCAGAAACGTCGGAATCGGTCGGAGGGCTGGAGATTAATGAGATTGTACGCTTCTGAGAGGACATATTAGGTGTTTCAGAAATATCATTGCCTTCAACTATAGAATTATTAGTGATTAGGTTAGAAACTTTGGTTTGACTGTATTGTTCTTGAACCAGTTCTTGGCATGATGCGGCTACATGTCCGGTTTTTCTGCACTTGAAGCACGTGAGACTATCAATGGACTATCAACCTATCTAACCCTGTCTCGTGAGAGACAGGGATAGATAGGTTGTCGTTGGGTTAGAGATAAACTTGTCTACAAAAACTCAGGGACAATTATTTCTCCGCCTTGGCTCATAAAAGATTCAATAACAGTTTGACTGGACAAGTAAATACAGACCCTATTGTTTGAGATTCTCGAAGTGAAAATGATCTGTTTAGGTTCAATTTTCGAACCCAGAGCTATAACGTAGTCCTGGATTTTGACTCCATCAATCGAGGGAAATAGAATAGCTTGATCTCTAGTGGGAAATTTTAAAGTTTCAAAAATCGACGCTTCACTAACGAAACAGAAATATTCGAAAGAATTGATGAATTGTTCGGATTTATTCAGGACATTACATCATATTCAAGGTGTAAACTGCCTTACATCAATATGGAAAATTAATACGACGAATTTTCTCAACAATGCGCTGACGAATATTTTAAACCCAAAAAAGAACATTGGCAAAGGGTAATTTAATTTCGAAATGCGAGAGCCCAAAAAAGCACCTGAAAAAATTTTCAACATAAATTTCAAATGTGGTTCTTGAGAAATATGTCTTTTATAATTCGGTTATTTGCAATCATGAATGAGGAACTTTGAATTTATATTTGTTATTTCTTACCTCTTGCAGTGGATTTGATAACAGATAACAAACACAAGTATTATGGAACGAATTCATGATTCTCCATTCACAACTCGTTAGTAGTTAACGATAGGTAATGTATTTGTGCCAATGCAACTTCTTGGTAAATTACATGCCCGCCGGCTTTTTGCACAGGTGTTTCTAATCAAAACGGACAGGTGTTGTGAGTGTGCTATTTGGGACTTGTAGACGACTTAGAAATTTAAATGCCGCGACGACAAATACTATTTGAATGTTACGTTCATGAACTTGAGAAAGTTAATCAAGGTAAAGAGTTTTTCCAGAAATAGAAAATGAAAATACTCTAGATACTTTCATTGCAACAATCTCCAAAAAAAAGTAGATTCATGAACTTTATGACAGTGAATTCAAAATGAATGTTTAAATGAGTTGTTGATACTTTTTTATCGACCTTCTTTGGGTATTTTCACCTTCCATTGTCTTAACATTTCGGTGGCCAAAATCTGCCTCCTTTTTCAGGAACGGACAAAATTCAAGTCTACACGCAGTCCTTCCTTTGCTGATTATTTTTGTTTCTCAACTTCTTCGACAGATGTCGAAGAACTGCGTATAGACTTGAATTTTGTCCATTTCGGTAGACGATGGCAGATTTTGACCTCCGAAACATTAAAGTTTGTGGATGCTGAAAATACCGAAAGAAGGCCAATCAAAAAACTGATTTTCCTTCACAAAAAAGACTCTCGTTCAATGTGTCAATACTAAGCCTTACATTCGCAGTGCGTTATTTAATTGAAAATTTCAGTCGCATCCTTGTTGGAAATTTTTTCATCTAAATCTTCAAGGAATTGTCAACATTCACGTTCTGTAACTAATCCAGTCATTTAAGCTTAAGTTAGGTAAGCATCTTGGAATTCGAGATACTCAGCTGTAAAAGTTGTCTCAAAACCTACATATGGTAGGGTGTAAGCAACTATTAAATTTCAAGGTCAAAGGTCACAAAAATCGGTTTTTTGCGCTTTTTTTGGAAATATCTCATTTCCTACGGGTTTTTTGCTATTTGTATTCATTATCAATATTGTAGGATACAAAATTCTCTACAACTTTTGTTTAAAAAAAAATTTTTTATACGGTGAATCGTTTTCGAGATAGAGGGCGGAGAGCGCGCGGTCACAGCATCACTTCAGGTCAACCGGTGCCTCCGGTCGAAAACGCGCCANGACAACTTTTAGGGTGTCAATATACAAGTATTTACAGACTTACAGCTGGGTATCTCGAATTCCGAGGTGAACTTACTATAATGACTGGACTATATACCCTGAAGACGACTCCATTTTTCATTGTGAAAACAGCAACATATAACACAATATGTTATGCTTGAAGAAGCTATTGTATAGCGAAACACGTGTCGCGGTTTTTGTAAAACCCTTATAGTGAAAATCATAGAATAAACTCTATTTATTAGTTTTTTTTTTCAATATGATTCCATAAAAATTTCTCGTGCAAAATAAAAAGTGATTATTCAACCTGCTTTTCTTCAATTTTAGATAGTGTGCGCTGGAAAAAATAACACATAATGTTCTGTTGTCATAATACTACTATTGTTTGGTAGAGTTTTTTTTTACATATTACCGTTCCTACTGTTACATCTTGTTACCTACGTAATTTTTATCAAAAATGGAAAACGGCAGCTTTTCGAATAGTGAAAAATTTGATATGTTTTCATGTTACATTATGTGCCAAAGAAAATGTGTTGATGCTGAACGTGCATACTTTGATGAGTATCCAAAGAGGCAACAACCTGGTAAATCATTATTTAGACATTTAGTTCTTAATTTAAAAAAAACGAATCATTTAGAAACCTGTAGTTTCCCGACAGAAGCAACCTAGGTAATGAAGAAAATCAGCGTGATGTGTTACAGGCCGTTGTTGAAATATATAAGAAATATAAGATATCCACTCGCACCATTGAACAAAATACCGGAATAGCCAAATCCACCGCTCCCTTCATTTTAAGAAAAAATAAATACACAGAGAACAGAGATAATTGCGGGTTTCTTCAGAAAAAACAATGTGGAAGTGGCATTCAGAACACATGCTAGGTTATCTCATTTCCTTTTCAATGCCAAAGATAAGGTTTTGGATTTCTACTTCTCCATCTTTACACAAAATAGAATACGTAAATTTTTTTATGTTGAACGGTTTTATTGAAAAGAAAAAGATAATAATGATGAATACTGAAAACTAAAAAATAATTCGGACGGTCCTAGGTAGCAGCCATCACACCACTTATTTTTTATTTGATCAATACCGTAGATTGATGAGGAGAGTGGTGTGATGACTGCTACCTAGGATCTTCTGTTTTATTTAATAGTTTTTTAAGTACATTATCTTAATCATTTGTTACCATACTGTGGTAGTTGTGAAAACATATTTAATCAGCCTTTTGTAGCTGTGGCCATCTTGAATTTGCATATTTTTCAAAGTGTACCACTATTCTACTAGTCAAGCTCTGTCATTTGTTACCAATATTGAGGTAGTTGTGAAAAAATATGTAACCGCCATTTTTTAGCTGCGGCCATTTTGGATTTACAATGATACAGAATGTATTGAATTTCATTGTCATCAACACTAAATGTGGGTACCAAATATCACATCAATCTGTCAACAGGAAAGGTGTCTTTCAACTTCATTTTTAGACATGTTGAACTCCACAATATAGATGTTGAGCTTTACAGACTGGACATGTATCATTGATATTTTGTTTGAGAATCAGAAACAAGTGTCAGTGCTCAAAATGCATTTCATATGTAAATGTGCTACGATAAGTTACGATCAAAGTAGAAACTTATAATTGATGTAAAAGGTGGAATCAGTTTCGATCATCCCCGTGAAAAAGGAACTTTGTTTTTTGTTGGATTTATAAGTGAACAATTTAGTGAGTAGGGCATTATTGTAAGAATTGTACCTTCAGAAAACTCATGAAAGAAAAAGCAAATGATCTGTATATTTCCTCTTTCTAAAATAATGGAATAGGCAGCTGTTCAAGCAACCATTTAATGAATTTGAAATTATCACTGGATGGTCTAGTGAGCGTCCTAATTGATTTTCTACGTGAAGTAATTTTTATAAGGTTTCTTTCTATGTAGGTGCCAATAAAACCAAACTCTGGACCCTTCCTTAAACTTTCTAGGCAAAAATACGAATCGAATGACACCTTGGTCGTAATTTTTGGATAGGGCTGAAAAATGTTACGAAAAAAAGTACATGTGAACTAGACTAAATATCTCACGGCATCCGCGAGAGGTTCGTGATTACGGTATCAGTACTTTCACGATTAAGTCTAATGGGTTCAAATTGCTGAACGTTTGATTGAGTTTCCTCTGATGAAGAATGTATGTAGAAGAAGACATAATGATAGTAGTACAGGTGGTTTCACGACTTCTGGAAGAACAAATGAGTTTAATTGTATGTAATTTGATCTAATAACCTGAATGATAAAAAAAGAAATTATTTTCCTGCATTCCAAATATATAATAACACAGAACTTATAAAGTGCATTCCATTTGAAACGAGCCACCCTGAATAACTTTTGAAACAATGATTTACAGAAAAAATAAAAAACCACGTCAACAATTATACAGGAGGCCACATTTTGAAATATTCGTTCTATAGACAAATATGAAAGCAATAAATCAGAAAAAGAGATTAATTATTAATTCATTAATCAAAATCTAATGACTAGAAAATAAGAAGAAAAAACTTTCTTATAATAAATATTCCAAAAACGTTTCCACCAACTTCCATACAATGGTACAAACGAGCTTCTATTGCCGCTTTCACATGGTTGAGAATTTCTCTGCAATGCCTCATGATATTCTCTCTCAAATCTTCTGTTGTTGATTTTATCTCATACACTTTAGACTTCAATTGACCCCATACAAAAAAATCTACAAGAGTGAGATCCGGAGACCTTGGTGGCCATTCTGTAGGACCTCCTCTGCCAATCCAATGACCAGAAAAATGATCATTCAGAAATTGTCGCACTGAAGCTGCATAATGAGGAGGTGCACCATCGTGCGGTATTATTCGATTCTCGAACATATCCAAATATTCATCATTAGTCAAGTTATCATCGATAAAAAAGGTCCTATGATGTGGTCACCTAAAGTTCCTGCCCAAACATTCAGTTTTTGAGGTCGTTGGGTATAAACTTGACGGTATAAATGAGGATTCGTATCACTCCAATATCGATCATTTTGTCGATTCACCTCTTCATTCAAACTAAACGTACATTCATCCGAAAAACAAATTTTATACAAGAAATTCTGATGCAAGTTGATCCGTTCAATTAGGCTTTCACAAAATTCGATACGGCTATTGAAATCATATTCGTTCAAGTCAAGAACTAGTCTTATCTTATATGGATGAAATTTGTACTTATGAAGGATCCTAAGAACATTCGTACAACTGATTCCTGATTCTCGAGATAACGAGATAAGACTGGAGCTTGAGGGTTTTCTACATCAGGATATACATTTGCTAAACTTGGAATGACATCATTTTGAAGTAGTGCCAAATAATTATTGTCATTCAAGTTGCCTCACTGAAAAAGAGACCGATGATATGGTTTCCTACAACCCCTACCCAAACATTAACCTTTTGAGAGTATTGCGTGTGTTTTTCTCTCATTCAGTGAAGATTTTCCGTTGACCAGTAGCGGCAATTTTGCCGATTAACATGACTTTTATGAGACAAAGTACACTTATCAAACAACGTCTTCTAATTGGATGATATTGTTATCGAACATTCTATCATTTACTCACAAAAATAAGTTCTTGTATAATAGTCGTCTACATAGTCTTACATGAGCTCCTGAGTATTATTTTATAGGGATGCATTTCATTTTCATTTAATACGTTTACTATGAATCCACTACATTCAATGTAGTGGATGCCTGTCTACTCGATGTATGTGGGTTTTCCTCAAACTCAATCATCACATCTGATTTGAGTTCATTACTCATTGCATTGGCAGCTGCTTTTTTTAATCTGTCCTACATGACCAAGCTCGCGGAACTGCTTCTCTATTTTGCTCATTGTTCCTTGGGATATGAGCGGTAAATTAGGAAATGTCTAATGAAATAGGCGAGCTACTTTCTACTGTGTTCGGGTTTCATCTGCGTAACCAATCATTTGTAAAACTGTTATTTCATGCATTTCCGTTAACCTAACCATTTGTCAGACTTGAAGTTAACGAACTTCAAACTTAAATTGAAATACTGGCAACTAATGTTGTAATATACAAAACAAATTGACAAGGCGTTTCAAACTAACGTTGCCACGTAAATTATTTAGTTTTTTAAATGATACCATCTAAAAAGAACATTGCTATGGTTTATCAATACCTCAATACATGAAATAAGTTTTGAGTATATTGCACTAAGTTTGAAGTGTATTTAATCAAATTTTGGTAGGTAATCATATGATTTTTTATTTTATCTCAATTGTTGCAATTAACTTGAAACTGCTAACATTTTTGAATAGAGAATGAAAAGACCTATCAAACGATATAATCACACTTCCCCATCATCGCACTAAACAATTCGAAAAATCCTTCTTTTACAATCTGATCAAAGCATACAACCTACTCCCTGAAAACCTAAAAACAATGTCAGTGGTCAGGTTTCGTAAACACCTACAGAAAAAACTTTTTTAAGAGCAATGTTTGATTATATAAGTTCATGCAATCTCCATAAATTTCAGTTAATATGTCTTTCCTAAATACCTTCTAAATTTTCAATGATAATTATTCAACTTCTTATCTTTGTGACTTTTCAAATCTTTATTCTTTAATATTAGTGTTTTTTTTTGTTTATTTTGTATCCCAGATTCCCGAGGAAGACCAGTCTTGACTGATAGGGCTCCTTTCAACCATACTATTATTTTGTTGTTAGATTTCATACACATATGGTTAATAAAGGTTACTATTATTATTATTATACAGTTTGACCCATTTTTAATGGAAACACCCCCCTAAAATTTGAAGTTGTAAACCGATTTCAATAAATTTTCTTTTGAAATGTCAAGTACTGAATGGTCTACCTTGGNTGAAAATTCGAATGTAATTCCGTTATTCTCATTGAAAATATTTACGCTATTTGTTTTTTTTTCATCTGGCGGCACTTTATTGTTGAAATCATAAAAAAATATTCTCATAGCTATATCTGTTGATATAGGGTGTTTTTTGTGACTGTTAGCTGTGTGAGTTTTCGAATTTTTGAGTTGTCATAACTTTGTTAATAATGAATATTTTTTCATGAAATTTTGATCACACCTGTTTAGAGGCACTCTGAATCCAGTGGCGTAGTGATTTTTTCAATAAAAAAATCGCTTATAAAAAATCCCGAATTTCAACTAAGGAAAAATATCGTAGTATGCCCTGAAACTTTAATAAACATTTCAAATTCTGTCCCAAGGTAGACCTTTTAGTACTTGACTTTTAAAAAAAATATTAAAATCGATTTACAACTACAAATTTGGGGGGGGCGTTTCAATTAAAAATGGGTCACACTGTATATCACAAGCCTATACTTCCCATTTAAAAAATTGGGGGTTGTACCTGTCATCCGACGGGGGTTGAAGGTAGGGGTAGCATTTTTCCGTTAAAGTATGTCAAATTATAATTTGAATTTGACGTATTTCGGGATTATGTTGAAATATATACCGTAACCGAAAAAATGAATTTATTCCATTTGGCTTCTACACATTGTATGAATAAATTCATAGAGCAGGTCATATTTGATGTTCTTTCTTTTTCAAAACCAAACTCTTTTCAAGTATGTATACACGAAGTGAAATGTACATGGTATACATTCAAAAAGTCTACCAACTTGAAATTCATAACTGTTCCCAACAAAACTTGTACCCACGAGGTTTTTTTGTCTTATAACTCTCAACCACTTGCTTTATCAAATAAATTTCGAGTGTGATCTGTTTCATATTTAAAATACGACGAGTGCCTAATCTGAACTTGAATAACGGTTCACCTTCGACTTTTCTCACGCTTCAATATAAACCAAGCCTATAATATTCTTCGTTGTGGCTTAAAGTACGACTATAAATTCTTGCTACCTGTAATAGTAAAATAAATGGATAACGCAAATTTCAAAATTGTTTCACAATAACTTCAACTGAAAATTAACACTTTTCATAAAGAAGCATTCATTAGTGCTCAAAATTTCGAGCAATTTTTTCTGAGATTAACCAATATCTCGAACATATCTGGATATCGGCGAGTAAATTTGGCAAAAAATACATATTCGGAGTTGCATACCGCCCACCGAAAGCTAATTTATCACTTTTCATCGCTGTAATCGAAGATATGGTGTCAAATTTTTTAATGAACTGCGATTCCTTGAACTTGGCGGGAGATATGAAT
>NW_019294857.1:6924-21443 GCF_000500325.1 Leptinotarsa decemlineata | reverse complement strand
AATAAATTCCTGTCTTGCAATATCTTTTTTAAAGATATCCAGCTTGCGATGAAAAGCAAACACGTTTTGTATCAGATCACATATTAATTTGCCATTTCCTTGTGATTCTGTGTTGAGCGCATTTGAATATTTCAAAATATCTTTAAAAAAAGCCACGACCAGCATATTACGCTTGTTTGTGCTTTCTGGCGCCCTCCGTATCTAAATTTTGCAAGAAGGAGGTTACTTCTTCTTTTATCAGCCAGAAACTTTCAATAACTTGACTTTTACTCAGTCAATGAACATTTTGTCACTATTTTATCTTAACTAATGTTAGACTTAGTAATAAATTTATCAATGACCTTGAATAAATCTTCTCTTCGAGTGTAACCTCTCAACAGCAATATTGCTAGCAACTCTTCCCTAAAAATCTGACACTCAATATCAAGAAAACTAACGAAAATAGACATTCATCAAGTGCTATGGCGTAGCAAGGTGCCTTATACAGGAGTTCAAGAAAAGTGTGTTTAATATCAGCAGCAAAAAAATCCGTTCTTCGTGTATTACTTCTCGCTGATAATGGAATACTTGATAATGCAGCGTCATCTTTTTTTCTTCAAGAAGTGCCGTGACTAGTTCTAACATACATATATTCACCATCTCAGAATCTGAAAGTGGTTTCTGCTGTTTATTTAGTGTCCAGCACACACGTAGCGCTGCATCTGTGGATTTTTATTGCTCGCTCATGCAACGAACTAGTAATTTTGTGTTTTTTTCTGTGAGAACTGAGATATGCATGAAGTTTTTCTTTACGAGCCTTACTGCCAAGAGAAAAGTTTTTGTGAAATTGCTGATGAGTTGTTTCGTAGTGTCGCTTCAAATTATCACTCTTAACAATAGCGACAGTTTTATTGCATATAAGGCACACTGGAACCGCTTGAGGCCTATTAGGTAGCGTAAAACAATATTGTTCAGTCCATTCATATTTTCACTGTCCACTTCACGCTCTTCAGAATCGATATTAGTCGATATTGCCACTTTTTTGTTGTTTCAACGAAACAAAATAGTGGCAAGCGCGCACAGACACACATACAAACAGGGTAGATATGAAACTAATAAAACCATATCAGTTGTAGGTACTTGTAAAACAGGTTGACTAGGCAACTTGAAATAAAAAAGTACATACTTAGTTGGATTCTATGTGGCTTGAAAATATAACTTCAATTAATAAAAGTATAGTATATATACCTTATCTATTAATTTCTATACTTCGTATATAACACATTACAATATTTGGCGGTCCGCCTGTTGCCGAGCGTTGATCTAAGGGAACAGTTCGTTCAGGCCAGTCTCAACTCTCTACACTGTAGGTTAATGGAATAACACCTATCAGAAAACAACTACTCTCCTGGCTAATACCACGAAGGGCGTTGGATTGTATCTGACAGGTGTCAGTGCAGTAATCTTCACTGAAGTATTTCCTGCATATGCTGTTTGCGTTACAACTGTCGGAATCGATTTTAAATTATTGAACGGGCACACATGCAGACCGGTTTCCAACACCCTTCGTGGTATTAGCCAGGGGAGTAGTTGTTTTCTGACAGGTGTCAGTCCATTAACATAAAGTGTAGGGAGTTGAGACCTGCCTGAACGAATTACTCCTACAGATGATTTGATTTATAGACAATCTTCAAGTATGTCCACTGACTATATGTGAAAAGTTTTCTTTGGCGAATTTCGGGTATGCGGTTGGTTAGTACCTCGTTTGCCAGGTGGAGCGATGACAAACATATTGATTATTGTTCGCTTCAGCTTAGTTCGAGGAATGATACACTGAAAGCAATTCGAATTTTGATTATGGCATATCATCGACTCTATGTTGATGATGGCAACAAGTGAATGACAGTCTTATGACCAAGAAATATTTGAAATCATTTTCGAATCAGCATGCAAGTTCTCAACTTATTTCCGATTTGGAACAAACAAATGGAATTAACGCCTCTAGATATTCCAATCCGCCTCCAACTCAACTGTCGTAGCTATTCCGTAGGCAGCTGAACGTAGTTACGCCTAATTGTATTATTATTCATCTGAATTGTATATACTGAAATATTTAACGTATATTGATTGCCAAATAATCCAGATATTGAATCTTTATAACACACTTGTAGTTTTGGTAATAATTTTCAATCAGAACAAGCAACAATGACGACAAAATGGAAGTTCTTTGAGGCAACATAATAACATTTAATCACTTAGTATTTCCCTCCTACCTCTAACGATAGCATGCATCCTCCTGGCACACTTCGAAAAGGTATTTGATGATTTCTTGTGGAATTCGATCACATTTTTCCTGTGCAGCAATTCTTAATTCTGCAATTGAGTTAGGAGCTGGATTTCGTGCTCGAATATGTCTTTTAAAGATGTACGAAAAATGTTCTATGGGATTTACGTCAGGACTGTTTGGTGGCCACTCCACTGCTTCAAGTCCAACAACTTCAAGATACTGGGTGACTGTTCTTGCAGCATGTGCACCAGTATCATCATGCATTAGCACGAAATTGTCGTAATAAATGAAGCCGCCGCGTCGTATGGTAAAACATGCTCTTCAAGAATGTTGCGTATGTACCAGTCAGCGTTTATTCTTAAATTCACCTCTATAGGCTTGATGTGATTGTCCCAACTAATGCCACCTCACAACATAATGGAACCACCACCAAAGCTAACATTATGTACAAGATTACATTCTGCGAAACGTTCTCCAGATCTTCTGGATACTCGACCACGTCCATCTAGTTTTCATAACTGTATTCTTGGCAGGAACTAGGAACTGGCGAGGCGTTTTCGATTTAAACCAACTTTTTGTGTCTTCTTATTACGGTTTTGACATTTCTGAGATGCGGAGCTGTAAGCATGCGATTTCGCAAAGATTGAATTTTCAAATATCGGTCATCTCTTGGCATTGTACATCTGTTACGTCCTTGACCAGGCCGCCATCTGTACTCCCCAGTCTCATTGTATCTATCGCTTCACAAGACGAGAAAATATCATTTGATGGATATGCATTCTCCGCGCAATATCTTCTTATCTGCATCCCTCCTTGACTAAAATAACAATTTTAATACAAACTAATTCACTCAAATGCGGCATCTCACTAAGAAAACTACAGAATCTATAATAGTGGGAAAGGCACACTATTCAAAGTTTTGTAATTTTGAAACTAACCGACATTTCAGATGAAGGATGATCGATGAAAATCATTTCTGATTCCTCCCCGTCCAGCAGAATAGAAACAGTCCTCTCTCCAAATTCGTCATCTGAAACAAATAAGAATTGTTACTCTGGACATAATAAAAATATAATAATCAGAATTTCAGAAAAAAAAAAATCGAAATAACCGAGATCGACGACGTTCTCATATTCTTCAAGCAGTTTCAAAAGGATGCGAGCTTTACTCCACTTTTTACCTTGAAAGTTTTCTGTTTGACACTTCAACGTGAAAAAACAATTGAAACCAAGTTTTTTGTATTTTGTTTTATGGAAACGTCGTCTTGATAAGCCAATTTTACATGTGAAATTTGTCCCTATAATCTTGCAAGTAATTCTTGAACAAATTCTCAACCGGGATTGAACACATTCTCAACAGAAATTGAACAATCAAATCTTAGTTATTGCACTCGTGCCTCTACTTTTCAAGAGTAACTATTATTTAAAAAACTTTCATGGACGATGTTGAAGGACCTGTTCAACAAACTTGTGAAATCAAAGTCATTCAAATTACCTTAAAACAAGTATAATCTACTAGACCGTGCTTTCAGGCTCTGTAATACAAAGAAAGGTCTCGAAAAGGAACCAGACATCATCACAAATGACATTCAACGGAATGATTACTCCCAAGTGATGGTGGAACAGGCTTTAGCTAGAAGACAGCAAAAGCTCCACAGGGAAGAGAAGCCGCCACAACCAGTACTCGTACTTTCGTACATCATAGGATTGTCGGAAAGAATAAGAAGGATTGGGTCCAAATATAACATCAGAACCTGTTTCAGATCTGGGAACACTATCCGTAGCTGCCTCACGAAAACCAGGCCACCAAACAAGGACTGCGATTGCAAGAACGGAGTTATTATTACCTAGATATGGTGTTCATTCAGTAAATGATGGAAGAAGTAATTTACGAGCAGAGATGCCGTCAAAAACAATTCAACAACTAAGTATACAAGAATGAGTGTATAGTTTGAAGAACATAAGAAGGAATCTGGAACCTGTTATTTTTGGAAATCGTGTAATTACGCCCGAAAAACTGCTTTTTATCTTGTGGTCTTGGCAATCCCGAGACTAGCCTCTGGGCTCGACAGGCTGGATTGGAGAATTGTGAGAGGCATGTTGGAAACGATATTCACATCCAGCAGCATCAAGATTTTGGTGTGCGGTAACCATCTTCCACGACCGAGCATGGAAACTGTGGAGTGTTACTTCCATCGAACTTCACAGTGCAGATATGGAGAGTCCTGCAGGTATCGACACACGCCTAGGATGACATTTCGGGGCGAAACGTCTTTAAGAAGGGGAGAATGTAACGAATATTATGCCGCCTCTGACCGATATGCCGGCCAGCGAACAAACACATGACATCACCGCTAAAAGGAATGCAGTCGGCAACCTCCGGTAAAACTCTAGTTGAGTATCGAACCGTAGATTTCTAGAAAGAACCGTTACCTATATGAACCCGGCTTCCTGACCCAAGAGGGAGTTCAGAAAGTGAATCGAGCGGTTAAACAAGAAATTCAAATAGTAGAAATAAATTAAGCGTTAGTTGCTAAGTGTTGTAAATGAATTAGTTTGTGACTAGTGAAATATAATTGGAAATAAATTTGTTTAAGACAGTGAATTCATTAATTTGTGACAGTATATCATTATTTAATCCTACGAAAGTAACAAATGGCTTATTGTAGCTATAAATACAGGGCTTTTCATGATGAGCGTTAATTAGCCGTTTCTGGCTAATTAACGCTCGGATCTATCTGAAAATTCCACAGTATGCATAAGTCAATATGACCTACATGCCGCGGCGTTGTCGCTTCTACTATAAAGTAGCTGCATACCGCGATTTTGAAGTTTTTGTAATTGAGAAGTTTGATTTAGATTAAACAAGAAAATAATAGAAACACAGTAATCAAAATATGGTTAGATAATCGCATTGTATACAGTAATTTCAACTAAGTGGACAAATTACCAGAAATTCTTACAGAGAAATATAGTTTTTTTGGTATTTTTTTACATATATAATCGAGATGATTGCCAAAAAGTAATAAATTATCTAACTGGAATCCAAGATATTTGATACATGATTTACTTCATTTAAATCAAGGTTGTTTCATTTATATTTTGTTGTCATAATCATTCCTTTAGTTTTCATTTCATTCAGTTTCAATTTATTTGCCATGAGGTACTCATTCACATCATTTAATGCGGCATTCATTTTATCAATAGCTTTATCTAAGCATGTATCGTAGCATGCCAATAGTGTATCATCTGCAAATATATTTACAAAATCAACATTTATAAACAAGTTTATGTCTATGTAATATGTATAAGATAAAAAGCAGAGGTCCTAAAACGCTACCATGCGGCACACCTATATGTATATCCAATTCCTGTGAGATATTTTCTTGAGCTCTGACTTTCTATGGAATAAATAGTCAGACAACCATTTTGGTAAACATCACCATCAATGCCATAACCTCTCAATTTTATTAGTAGAATTACGGTCAATTGTTTCAAATTTATTGTTATCAACTTTTTTTTATGAATTTTGATAAAGTAGTTGTAGTGCGGATTCACATAAATATTTTTTACGAAATCCAGATTGATTATTTATTGAAATTTCATTTTTTTCAACATGATCAAGTACCTGCCTATAAACAGCCACCACCCAAAAGCATATCATTTGTGTCGTTACATCAGAATACACCAAGGGTTTGATTAGTGATGCTAGGCGGAATGATGAATGCATTGCTAGACGCAATTGCACTTAAAGGACAAGCCTTTTGGTGAATAGGGTCGATGATATTTCTGGGATCGACAAAAAAGTCAATCCAGTCATCATCACCATATATTACCTATTCTTAAACAAAGTGTCCCCGGCCACATCTGATCATTCATCTGAATGCCATAAAAGAAATTTTACCGAAGTTTAAGTGTATATTCCATTAACATTTTGTATAAATTTGTTGAAAGATGATGATGTTACACGTAGGTCAAAGTGGCGCACTGCCATGGGAAGCCGGGAAGTTTTCATCAAGAACGCTTCTTTATCCATTTCAAATACAACAAAATAATCCATTACATATTGTTTTCTTGTACATTTACACAGAAAAATCCGTGATAGCATACGTATGATTCAAAATGAGGTCACACATGGATGTGAAATCTTGGATCTCCTAAAGCACCGTATAGAAGTAAACACAAGTAAGTTCACTCTTCGCCATAATTGGGTCAAGATTCCCCACCTCGAATTTTATGCTCAGCGAACCTACTGCGCAACCGACTGAATCTGATAGATTTACCAAGCGAGCCTAGTTGAATCACGGAATGTTATTACAGAGTGTGACGTTGTAAGTGGTGGTTTTGTATTTGTGAAAAATTCGTGTCTAGTNAAACATCAAAGAGGCCGACGGGAGTGAATTTACTTGTGGTTACTTCTATACGGTGCCTAAGGGAACTGCACGGATGAATGAAATTTTTCTAGAATTTTTGATTAGTGACTTTTCAAAGTTCCGGATTTTTTCCCTGAGGTTGAGAAAAATGTTAATTCAGGAAAACAAAGGGTTCCTTTGATAATTAGCGTTCTTATAACTTTGTCATTTTTGTTTATTCAATTCAATTCATTATTAGTATCTGCTTATTATAATTATCACTTCGAACAGTGAGTAACAGTATTAGATAACAAAGTACTTCTAATCACATGTCAATACTCTATCAGGAATTGAGTTAATAAACACACGTATCGAACGTAGAAGTCCAAAAGGTAAGCGTCGTCATGGAAGCACTCTGGAAACCCGTATCTGCTTGAACCTGTTGCCCTTTTAGAAATAAATATGGTGTTTCAGAGATCGCTTACTCGCAGGGAAGATTTTCCTAATGAAATTTAACAGACCAACATGAACGTTTTCGGTAAAATGAAATGAAATTCAACCTCAAACTACAAAGCGTGTAAACGAGAGGGAATACTAAGCATGAAATTGATAGCAATTTGATATTACCTCAATAAGATCACGAAAATGTTATTCTCCCTGCATAGTAAACGGCTAACAGGTTCAAAATTTATTTTTTTAAGATATACTGTTTCTTCAGTTTGAACAATATTTGTGTTGTTGTTGAAATTTGGAGAGTGATGATTTATTCATCTATTCAGGAGTCTACTTCAAGTAAAAAATGTAATCCATTATGAAATCTATGTTGTGTAATACGACGAACTGGATGTGCATATAATAAAAAATCTCAAAAAAATAGTATAAAATAACGCGATTTACTTAAACTTGTGAGATGGGCTGATGCATTTCAAATTCCTATTTTTTTCTTTCAAAGGTTTGCTATAGAAAATGACCATTTCTCAATACTTTTTTTTCAAGAACAAAACACGAGCACTACAGGAAAATCCTCAAGACGCTATCAGATCGGTGCCTGTGCAAAAGTAGCGATTCAAATTGGATTTAAAACGCTGAAGATTAAATGCATTTGGAAACACATTCTCAGGAAGTTTATTCCACATAAACGCAGTTCTCCAGATGAAAAAGTTTTTGAACAGTGAAGTTCGAGGTGTAATGAGTTGAACTTCAAAACGATAAGCAGCCACAGGTCGTCGCGTATTACTGATATGTACCGCTCTTGGTGGAATCAAATGTGCCAAGTCACTTTAACACGTATCTAAAGAAGAGAGACATATCTCCAACCTTTCTTTGATGTTTCAGGCTATCAAGGTTGCACGTGATGTTCGCGTCTCCAATCAGGCGGATGTCTCTTTTCTGAATAGAATCCAGCAACTTCAGGGTATGTTTGGGGGCAGAGCACCATATACGAGAACAATACTCCAAAGAAGGTCGGATCTGAGCTTTATAAAGCATCAAAAGTTGCTCAGATGTGTACAGTTTTCTGGTTCGGAACAGTGTTCCATGCTTTTGAGAAGCAGCCTTTGCAATTCCAGCCACATGATTGTGCTGAGACATATTGGTGTCCATTTTAATCCCCAACAAACTTATCGAAGCAGAAAACGGAATTGCCTGACATGAAATTATTATATCCGGTTCGAAGACATTTATCTTTTTGGAGAAAACGGATGCCTGGATTTTTGTGGCATTGAATTGAACCTGGTTACTTTCATAGGCAGGCAATATATGGACGTACGAAATTACGTCCAGAAGAATATGATAAATATCCAACACGCTACCTTACAAACTAGTATAGGAAATGAGACTGATGGAGAATAAACGCAATACGTACAGGCTGCAGTGTTTTCTGGAGACTTGGACTAAATGGACAAGTCAGACAGCTCCCAAGGTACCAAAAAAAACCAAACTTGCAGGGAAAGTTCTTTCAGGAAGCTGGAGAGCCATGCATACACAAAAATGATTCGACAAGTCAAAGTATCGAAGATTGGCCAGTAAACCATCATGCCACACTGATTCATAGGTAACACTAGATATGTCGTCTAGGAAACAAGGTTGATGTTTCATTCGTGATTTCCTCGGTCCAACACAGGAATCGTCTGTTATAGTTGTATCGGAAATAAATTCTATATGATGAAAATTTGTATTTATTATCATAAATTTTGCTAATAAGTAGATTGAGTTGATACACCACTTAAATGACCAGGGAGATCACCTGAATTGAACTCACTGGTCATTTTCCTATGAGAATATTTTAAGAACAGGATCTACGAAAAAGTCATATGGTTGATAGATAAAAACTCTAAATTTAGAATGAAACTTTATTCAGAGTTGTAAACGATGATTAAGTAAGATGGATCGATGCTTGCATATTGGTAATGCTCCTTGTCAATGCAGAAAATACTGTCTTTGTTATTTGCGATTTCCTCATTATTTTTTTCATATCCAGAGTCAATTCTGAACAGTGATTATCCAAATGTATAGAAATTTGACCTTAAAATTAATAGAATAAGCTCCTCCTACTGAGATGGCACCTAGAATTTCATTGAAAAATAATGAATATTTCAGAAGTTCTGAAAAAAAATAATTTTAATTTTTGGATTTCAACATTCTGTATTTAATGTTGAGAATTTTCTAACCGTCGTTTGAGTTTTCGAAAAATTATTTCAAGTGATCTCAAATATCTCTATAATGACAATTTTCATTAAAAAAAATCAAATGATGAAAAATATTCCTTACTCAATGCCCTATGAACTAATGTCTCCTAGAAATATACTCCTTTCAATTTGAAATATACCATATTCGAAAGTTTTCGAAATAGAAAAAAAAAATTCGAGTCGCTGCGCCATCTTCAATATCAAAAAGTTTTAATTGACTTTCTTGACTCTCAACCCACTGGCATTTGTAGAATTGAAATATGTTCTTCATTTCCGCCCAATTTAGATGTGACGCCATGTACACGAGTATTAAAGAAAGCCAAGTAAATGAAAGGCATGCAATAATATGAAATGGACGTTATTTATATTTCTTTGAAATGTTTAAGATACCTATCCCACAAAAGTTTCTCACGTATTGTACGCAATTCAGGGTCTGGTAAAAATAAATACGAATACAATTATTTCGCATGACAAAGATATATTTGTTGCATGCTCGCTAAAAAAACCACCTTTCGTTGATATATGATGTTGAATATAATTTAGAAATCAGAGCTATTCAATATATGAGAAATATTCATTGTGAAAACGTTTGTTACCACCCCCATATCACTTTTGCAGAAAATGGAATCGGTTCATGTAATTTCACTTGCAAATACATCTTGAACATGCGAAGTCAGAATTATTTATGACGGTTGTTATGTGTCTATAACAGTATAAATTACTGAATTAAGTAGCTTTCCTCAATCAATGAATGGTTTAATTGATTTTCATTGGTCTAGAATGGGAATGAAAATCACTAAAATGTTCATGGTGAAACGGTAACATTACAACAAATTTTTCCAAGCATCATCTTAGTAATTTTGCGGATACATTGGTTGAATACTTTGGCTTGGTCGCATATTTCTGAATATACACAAAGTCGTTTTGAAATTCAATTTTATTCAAATATTGAAGCATAAATTTTGACCATAGGCGGCGATTTCATATGAAAAGGAAAAACGTACCTGAATACGAATACTTCAACATTTGATCGTATGCATCAAACCACAAATCTGATGTAGCAGCATTGGCAAATTGATTTCATAATGCAGCAGAGCATTCTTCTCATTCAGGAAACAAATGTTATTGTCTCTGATATAGAACTCAAAAAGATGATAATTTAGAACCTTTTACTATGCGCATCAACAAACGTTCAATAGTGTAACTATAAAATATTAGAGTACTGCAGTGTGAATGGAAAGAATACGTCTAGAATGATCTGAATAACGGATATATCGGAATGAGGATATATCAGTACTGCCTGTTGATAAAGGAAATGCCACGGTCGTGATGAACAACAGAGAATACAAGGAGAGATTGACCATCTTACTTGATAGAGGGATCTACTCGAAACTCAATCAAAACTCAACCACCGAAAATTTGAAAAGAACGAATTGTGTTCATCAGGTCTAGAAAACTCCTTAAAACATCCGAGGTTCCTCCACCACGTCTATATGGCCTACCGATCTTTACAAAAATCAACGCAAGGAATCTGCCACGGCTCGTACCGAAAGCACTTATCAATATTGTTTGTTGAAAGAGCATTGTTTTTTCGAGTATTGTTCATTTAGTAGAAAGTACATAACATTCTTTTTGTGTGTTCCACTCTAAAATTTTTTATTCCATTGTAAAGTTTGAGAGCTAGAACATAATGTGGTATAATACTGAATACTGAAATCGTATTTATGGAATTACGCCATAACTGTGGTGGATAGTGGGTATTGAAAACATTTCTGGTTCCCAAATCATTTTCAAAGAAGGCACTTCATTCACAAGATTGGCATTTTCTCCAAATAGGTATCCCTTGGAGAATATACTGAAACGCAAAGTTATGAACAGCAATGAATATTGTTACTCACCCAAACTAGCATCGTAAGTATTCATATACTCCGAAGTCATGAACTGCGAGACCAGTGCCGTTTTACCGACTCCTGCATCTCCCAGCAGCACCACCCTGTACTTTGGCACCTCTATTTCCTCGGGAGATCCCAAAGGAGTGGAGTCCACTGTGTGATAGCCCGACCCACAGCAGGAGCCATCAAAGGGCGACCTCTCGCCCGATACGTTGCTAGCCCTGGAAGAGAAATAACGCAATCAAACCCATTTCCACGCGAAAAAAGGGGAGAAGTATTTTCCACATCAATATAGCTATGAAGTCGGTATTCGTATCGGGGGTGTTTGTCACTTTTTATACGTTGATGGAGGAAGGAGAATATAATCGTTCATTTTCCAATATTGTAACTTATTGACACTTCATCTTTTATAGTAATTTTTATTGATTTGTCAAATCCACAGGCAAAACAATTTCTGAAGAAAATTCAAAATTTTCATGCAAATGTAGAATTAACATAAAATTTAACTTTCAAAACTGTCACTTTCCCCAAACACCAGAACTGCAATACTTTTCTCGGCGCGCATTATATCAACCATATTACAGTGTGTGGAAAAACTGCTTGTTTTGACCATTTCACGCCAGAGGTCCCAGTTTTACCTTTTGATAATTATTATGGAGTTTTTTCCTCATGTCATACATCAAAATTTTAGCTTTCAAAGGACTCAAAGGGTTTACCATTATTAGCCTTAGCTGCAAGTTTATCAAATTTTTCATTTCCATACACACTTCAATTCAATTCACCAACGAGATGGAAGTGAATAGCTCAATCAGTTTTTTAGACTCGTCTATTACTACTGATAATGAACATGGTTTTGTAATTTTCCACAAACAATCTTATCATACGTAATCCATCTACACATCCATTTCAGCATGAAGTGGCAGCTCTACAGACTTTTTGATATTCTACATTCAGAAAAAATTTTTCAAAAAGAACTGAAACTACGGAAACTTGCTGTGATACACGTCTATCCAATTTTAAAAAACCGATCAGGAGAATAATTATGTGAAATTAACCTACTTTGGTGAACCTGCTAACAATATCGCTTGTTCTCTGTTAAACAAACATTTGGACATACTCGTTGCCTGCATAACAAGTTATAATTTGAGAAACGTTGGAAGTATATATTTATTGGGTTGCATTGAAAGTATATGTGTTGACTTGTGGTTCTTGTCCTAAATTTATATCAGCCAAACAGGAAGATCTTTCTTCTAAAGAATAAAAGACAATACAAGTATCTAGTATTTGAATGAGAAGACAATTTCAACATTTGCAAAACAGGTTTTGAAAAAGGAGCACAAGTTCAATCATGATTACGAAGTATTGCATTTGAAAAATGAAGGTTCAAATCCCAATCTTTTCAAATATTCTGAAATCGATAGATTAAAGAATTCTAAACTATTGTTCAATAACTTAACAGATTTGAATGATTCCTTTTTGTTGAATTTGTTTCGTAACGATGAAATCGGTAATCAGGGTAAAAAGTTATATGAGGTTTTGGGTAGTTCTGTATATACTTTATGTTCAGTTTAATGAGTTTGTTCCTAGAATGATATTGATTTAGTGTATAGTGAATTTGTTATTCCAATAAGAGAAGTTTTTCCAAACACAAGTTAGAGAAACGATCGTAATAAAAAAGTCAATGGGACTGAAAAAAAATGTCATGAAAAATGATCTACAATGTGCTCGATCATTATTTTGGAAATCACTTTCACACTCGAACTGAACCCAGAGTCTGAATCTAGATACTTTGAATTGGCTCACTCCTACTTTCCAGTTATCACAAGTTGCAAAGCAGAAAGATCCAAGCGTGTCTCCAATGTAGATGTTGGTTGGAGGGATTCATTGCTTTCGTTGTTTCCAAACATGCAAGTCCTTGCACCCTGCATTGTTTCATTTTTGGCCACTAGACCATAGTTGCATATTGTGTTATCATGAGTGTAATCACCATGGTATAGGGCCAATACATCATGTCTGGTTTCAGCCCACATGTCTTTCTTTCTTCTGGTCAGCATCAGTGCTATCCCGCCTTTCTCTTAAAAATGTTCGCAAGTGGTACACGATTTTCACAGAAAGTCCAAGAATACCGACTCTTGCCATAGTCGCCCCAGCACATCAACAAACGAATGTTGAGAAAGTGAGAAAAATTATTATGAAGAAACGTCGAATCACTATTAAAGAAGTGGCTGCGAATGTTTTGGTTGTTTTCCGGGTTTTGCCGTGGTCTTTTTCAGTTATAATCTTCAAACGTTTCGGCTGTAACTGCAGCAGTCATCTTCAGTGGCGTGGTCGAAGTCAGTTGACACGTCAAGAAAAGTACTTCGACCACGCCACGGAAGATGACATTCGCAGTTGCAGTCGAAACGTTTGGTAATTATAACTAAAGAAGACCACGGTAAGACCCGGAAACCAACCAAAACATCGACGCCAGCCGTGGAAGAACAAAATATAAGGAGATAAATAAATGAATACTTTCTGAGAAAAACGAAAATTCACCGTATTTTTTGAACAGACCTCGTATATTCACAGTGCATATACTATTTTTTGAAATTCACATCCTCTCTGGTCATATTCACCTTCAGTTCAGTTAAGTTCAGTGAAACATCATACATATTCACATAACGTTGAAAGGGACGTCAAAGTTTTCATGGAAACCTCAAGCAAGCCACATCAAAGATGAATTAACTTTGATGAATAAGGGTACGTTCTATAATATTATTAAGTTGAGGTCACTTCAGAGATATTAGTAAATTCGGTCATTTCTACCAGATCATTATAGTAGCCATCACGTTATAGTACAGAGTACACATTTTTTCAGATATTACTTTGAGGAAGAAGAAGGAGAAAAATAAAAAGAAGAATATATTTATTAAAATAGGTAACCCTTATATACAATATTATATAAAACGTATTACTAACATTCTAGACATTGAAAATAATTGTACCTAAAAAACTTAAAATGTTGATATAGTTCAAAACTGAAAATAAAAAAATGAAAATAACGACATATGTTATTAAAAATACATTGCCATGTGAGTGCAGCTCCAATACAATAGTAAATAGAAGAAAACAACATACAATATACATAAAATGTAGATATAGTTGAAATTTAAAAATGAAAAATTAAAACTTCTAGTTTGAAAAATACCGACATGCTTATAACACTTCAATATAGGTTCAGCTCCAATATAATGATGAAGAAAACAACATACACATACTATATTTATTGATATCATCTTACAAAGTATTTTTCTAGCTAGCATGGAAGTTATCTGATGGGAATG
>NW_019294856.1:9393-19468 GCF_000500325.1 Leptinotarsa decemlineata | reverse complement strand
AATCGACAGATACGGGCACACTTGCAGACCGGTTTCGGGCTTATTAGCCACTCATCAGTGCAAGATAGTGATCCGGAGAGTGATCCTGAAAATCAGCTACCAAGCCCAAAGAAGACAGCAGGCGCGGGTGTTAATAAAAAAAATACTTTTTTCAAATGAAGAAATATATGTAAAGTGAGTTCGAATTATATCAAGGAGATTACGTACAACGCTATCAACCCGCGAATATTTCAAGCAATAATGTCGAGCATTCAAACGGGAATAAATATGAAATGATAAGGAGAGTTACAAACAAGCAACCAAACATACATACATACATACATACAGGTGGAGCTAATTAAAGATAATTAACAGACAATTTTGCGAAATCAAAATATATGAACGATGAGATTAAAAGCATAGATTCTGCGTTCTGAAGGAAATCCGATTAACTGAATGTGTTGGTGCTTAGTCTGTGCGGCTTCCTTAATGTTCTGCTTGAAATGACAGATATGTGATATTGTTGGGTATATCGTGTTAGGAATCACACGTTAAAAGGTAAGACCTCGTTAGTCCTCAGCTCGCACAAGTTTCTCAACTTCTGAGAGTTGTCGTTCGTATGAGGGCGACAGCTGATTAACCAAAAAACAGATTTCAAAACAGACAGACAGACAGATATATTAGGCAGGTTTTGAATGTTGATCAAATGTTGAGGCTGTTTATGCTCAGGTTGATTCCAGACTAAGATCTAGAGTGTGCTTCTGGGGTCTTTCCTCTCTCTGCTCTGACTTCTTTACAGCACAAAGAAAACTTATACGTAACGCATAAGTGACCGTGATTCATGCAGAAATGCTTTTAAACATTTTAGAATTGTTACTGTTCCCAGTCCTTTGATTTTTGACTTATGCTTGTCTGTTTTTGAAAATTGAAACAAGTTGTTTGTACCAAATAAATGTAAGCATAATATTGATACAAGACAAAAAAACAATATTTTTGTACCATTTACAAAAACCAAATTAGCTTTTGTATCACCCGATCAGATGGCTCCACGTGCCTATAATTTGCTTCCAGATATTATAAAAAAATCCAAAACCATGTATATCTTCAAAACAAAACTCAAGAATATTCTTGTTGATAACTGTTATTATCGCTTTGAAGAATTTATGTGTATGAGTAGATTGTTGTCATTAACTTTTTCAGGAACTTCTAGTCTCCGATTTATCCTTGTCCTTATATGTCCATCTATTCCAAACTTGTTTCTTTAATACGCTCGGCGGATGTTCTCTTGGTGATATATTTGTGTTGAAAGTTGGTTGATATACTTGCTTGTGGTCCTTAATTGAGCATTTTTGCTCCTTAAACCTACACCATTTTGTATAACGTTTTGTATAACTTTGAGACTCATTGAGCATATGATGTTGATCTTAAAGGAAGTAGATACGTGACCATGTCCCAAAATATGTCTCCTGATTTCATAAAAAAATTATGCGGTATTCTATAAAACGCCCAACTTCCAGCGATGGAATATTAATGAATATGAATATTAATGAAGCTTCGCTGGCTTGTTGTTATGTTTTGCAGAAGGAAGTAGAAAATTATATTACCAAAAGATTTGGTGAAAAGAAAGTATTGAAATTGAATCGAAATCTTAGAAGGGCCATACATTACTTTTTGTTCAATGTTATTTTTAACAAATAAATGTAAATGAATGATGAGTTATCAACATTGGAACTATGAAGATAAGTGTAAGTACCCGGCTTTCTGCTTACCTCGCAGCACAAGAATTCACAAGATGCTCTCTAGAGAGCCGACTGCTGAAATTGGGTCGCTTAAACGACCCGATGGAACATTTACGACCTCTAGTAAAGAATCGTTAGGGCTTTTGAGAGAAAACCATTTTCCTGGAAATCTGACTCTTCGACGGCGCTAAATGCCAAAAAAAGAACGATTGGAACGTCGAAAAGAAGGTTATCACAGCACCGGCAGTTGAATGTGCCTATGGGTCTATTCAGCCCTTCAAATAGCCCGGAGAGGATGGCATATTTCCAGCTCTTCTTCAAAACGGACTGGAAATAATTTCACCTATTCTCACGAGATTGTATAGAGCTAGTCTGGCGTGTAACTACATACCACCCAGTTGGTTGGCAGCAAGGGTGGTATATATATATCTACAGTGGGCCGGAGAGATCCACACCCGAAATCGGTACGACCAATCAGCCTTACATCCTTCCTGCTGAAAAGACTTGAGAGGATTCTGGACGGACATATCAGGAGGGTAGCATTATATGCATCCCCCCTGAATAACCACCAGTATGCTTATCAAACCGGCAAATCGACAGATTTAGCATTGAACAACCTCGTTGAGAAAAATTTCCCAATTCCTTGACAACAAGGAGATTGCGATTGCTATATTTCTTGATATCGAAGGAGCATTTGACAATGCACTACCTAAATCTATAGGATTGTCTCTGGCTAGGAAAGGTATAGAATCGACCATAACTGGCTGGATCTACGCCATGCTAGTAAATAGAACTGCAACTACAACTCTTCAAGGCGAAGCCATCAGATTCAGAGTCACCAGGGGCTGCCCTCAAGGTGGGGTACTATCTCCCCTTCTGTGGTCGTTCCTGATGGATAATCTGCTTGATGTCCTTGACAGAAGAAAAGTTGATCTGCAAGCTTATGCAGATGACCTTGCCATCATGGCAAGGTTCACGTCGGGAAGGTTAGCTTGTAATATCCTCCAAAGCACGTTGAACGTTGTTCACAGTTGGTGCCTGAGGGGGCAGATGTCTGTCAACCCCAGCAAAACTGTGTTAATCCCCTTCACCAAGAGGATAAAATTGGACGATCTAACGCAAATTTCCCTGAATGGTGAGGTCGTTCCATTTGGAACGGAGGTGAAATATCTTGGCATTGTCCTTGATAAAAGACTCACCTGGAACGCTCACTTGGAAAAAGTTGTACACAAAGCCAAACATGTGGTGAAACTTGGGGCTTAGGCCCCAAACAAATGCATTGTATTTATGTGATGATTGTCAGACCAATGATCACTTATGGAGCAGTTGCTTGGTGGCCGAAGGCTTTACAGAAAACGGCCCAAATGAAGCTCTCTGGTTTACAGAGACAGGCTTATCTGGCTATCACTGGTGCCATCAGTACCGTCAGCGGCCATGGAGATCTTTCTAGATCTACATACAGGTTTGTGCACATTGCCAATTGCACTAATCAATTGAATGCAGAGTGCAACAGACAGTTGATTGACACTGGAAGTCACAGCATTCTGGAAATGACCTCTGACTTTATGCCTCCAACTGTCAACTACGAACTGCCTTGTAGAGTACTATTCCCGAGTAGGGAGGACTGGATCCTCCGGGAGAAGGAAATATCAAGAGCAGATAATTGTTGGTTCACAAATGGATCAAAAACACCTTCCAGTTCTGGTGCAGATGTTTTTAGGAAACTTATAGAAACTTATGCGACTGTATTTCAAGCGGAAATTCACGCTATTGAATTGTATGCGGAGATATTGGGTAAATACAACCTCACACACAAGTCAATAAAAATATTCTCGGACAATCAAGCGGCGTTGGAAGCTCTTGGCTCCTACCGAGCAACGTCTAAATTGGTAGCAAATTGCCAAAAACGACTCTCCTCGATAGGAAAACTTAACAGATTGTCTCTGGTCTGGATTCCTGGCCATACTGGCCTGGAAGACAATGAAGCTGTTGTAAGTGGCTTCATCGGACCAGAACCTGTCATTGGCATCGCGTTGGACTTTGCCAAACAAACATTAAACACCTGGATGGCAAGAAGATTTACGGACTTCTGGCAGAATCTTCCAGGATTGGCTCACTCCAAGGCGTGTATCCACCCTTCGAAGCTTGATGCCAAACAGTTGTTGGACTACAATAGGGATAAACTACGATATCTAACAGACCTCCTTACTGGTCACTGTCATTTGAATAATCATATACAGAGACTTGGACTGTCGGAAGACAGTGTGTGTCGCCTCTGTTTGGAAAATGATGAAACAGCAGAGCATATACTTTGTGCCTGCTCCGCTGGGGACCGAATCAGGTTCTTAGAGTTCGGCAGATCCGTACTCTTACTATCTGACCTGAAAGACCACTTACCATGCATACAAACTAATCGGCTTTGTTAAGAAGCTGGGTTTGTTTGGCCGCAATAAACCCTTGCGGGTTGCGGTGGAGGTCGAATAGACCTACTCACTTTAGACCTAACCCAACCTAATCCGGCTTTCTGATAACAGGAAACATGTTCGCCTGGAGCATATCGGAAAATCAGCAGAAAGTGAAACATCCATTTGGAAAGGTATCCACGTTGTCGTGTTAGGAGAGACCCAAATGCTCAATTCAAGACTATTAGTCCGGTTAAATTAGACCAAAAAATAAGAGCAAAGCTACTAAAATTCCCATAAAGCTGAAAATATCAGTAGGATTGTTTAAAATATGATTGAAATTGAAATTCGAGAGTTTCAAATCTTTCTCCTGTATGGAAAAAAATGTATTCAAGGTCAAAAATCAAAAAAAATTAGTTTTTTGCGATTTTCAACAAAACGGTAAGTTTTATCATTAAAATGATTCAGATAAAAATTGTAGACCATAAAATTATTTACAAAAAATGTATGAATACTTTTTTCTTACGCGCCACCGTTTTTGAGGTATAACGATTTAGAAAGTTTAAGGGAAAGAGGGGGAACTTTCAAATTTTATTTTTAATGATATTTTAAACAATTTTATCGATTTTCAGCTTGGTGGGAATTTAAGTAGCTTCGAATGTCTAAATTGACCGGACTATATCAATAGACATCCAAAAGGCTTCGTCCGTTGCCTCTACACTTTTGTTGATGTCTACTGCAGTTGTAGAGTCATGAAAAACTGCAACCTAAGAAAAAAAAAAACGGAAAACAGCTTTAACACGCTTATATCCTGTCGTTAAAGTGTACACACTTTGAAATGAAACATAAATATTCAGTGTAAAATTGTCGAATAACTGAAATTAGTTTTGAAAATTAATAAATATAGGGTCATTCATTGTGCGCTTCCTTACTTTGAATTTGAATAAAACAAAGTGTGTGAGAAATCATCCAAATTTTTTATTAGTTTCAAAGACCTATTAATGAAATATGTGTGGAATAAAACATCGTTCAAATATCCGGCACGGCTTCTCTGGGTGGAGCGCATCTGAAACGTCCAATTTTTCATGACTCTGGCGCATAAATCCGGCGGAATTTGATCAATAGCATGTATTATGTTGGCTTTGTGAACCGCTGTGGTTTTTAGCTCATTCGCATACACCTGCGACGTAAGGAAACCCCACAAGAAAAAGTCTAACGGGGTTAAATCGCACGATCTCGGTGGCTATGTAGTTCAAAACACCTACCCCATGCCCTCAAATCGCTCATGCAGAATATCCAATGTGTCATGAACTGTGTGGCACATAGCGCCGTCCTGTTGAAACCACATGTCGTTGGTGTTCAGATCATCCAATTCAGGCCAAAATAAGTGGTTGGATCTCATGCGAGTAAGTATCGTTTCAAATTCGACAATTTTGTTTGTTCACGTACTCATTCATCCAGAAATGGACCTCATCGCTGAAGATGATTTTTCGAAGGAAATTAGAGTCAGTTGTTTCCAATTGCTCCAGAGAACACACGTTGTTGTCTATGGTTGTTTACCTTGAGCTCCTGGGTCAGTTGAATTTTGTACGGGTGCAGGCCCAAGTCACGATGCAAAATTCGCCAAGTTGTGGTCGAATTCTTTTCAGCGACGCGAAATCGACTGCCTCGGTTATTCTGCACACTCTCATTGACAGCGCGATGTTTTCGGAAGATCTTGGGTTTCGTCGATGTACGGGTGTAGGTTAACCCGCCATCAGTCGCGTGGTCAAAAGTTACGCGATAGGTCCGCGTGTTAGATTTCATCTAACGTACCGTGATTGAATACTAATGATAAAAAATAACAAGAAATGTTACTCCAATACTCAAAAATAACAAATACACAGTGCAAAATCTTTAAATTAGCAAACACCTAAAGAAAAAAAATTGACCAGTACCAGTAATATTTTGAAATTTAATAATTTAGACTCAATTATCTTCTTCAATGTTACAATGAGGACAGATGAATAGAGTAACAGCCGTGTGATTATTCCCATTTTGATTTCAATTTAAGATCCACCGGTAGACAGCTGTTTCAGCCTATCGGGCATCATCAGTCTTCGATTGAAGACAAAATGTGAATAGCCAAGAAAAGTACTTAATAAAAATAACTGCGCGAACGCAAGCGAGACTAAAGTGGAACCACTTATTGTTGTGACACCCAAGCCAACTTGCCAAGTTTTTATGTAAGTGTTGGTGGTTTGACCAATCAGCCGAAAACTGGGGTTTCAGAAATTTGGGAAGCTAACCTGAAATGCCATCGGAAAACGAATCCACATGTTTCTAGAAATGATATGAAATCGAGAAAGGTTAATGCAGTCAAACTGCTGGAAAATAATTCCCTGAAAAACAAAATATAAATAGATAAGTACTATTTTGATTATTCCCATATTGATTTTAATTTAAGAGCCACCGGTATGTTTTGTTTGTTTTAGCCACCAATAGATGGTTCCATTTATGTCTCGCTTGCGTTCACGCAGTTATTTTTATTAAGTACGTTTTTTGGCTATTCACATTTTGTGGCCCCGACCTCATTTTGTCTTCAATCGAAGACCGCCTGCCCGGTACTGACGATGCCCGATAGACTGAAACAGCTGTCTACGCCTGATGATTTGTTTCAATTTTCCCCAAAAATAGGAAGTCTCAGTATGATGTGTCCATACTTTTCAGCAATACTCTCAAGGGCATACACTTTTTCAAATATTTTTGTCTATGAAACTTCAAGTAAATGGTTTTTGGTATAGTAATCTCCAAAATATATTTACGCCTGATGCTTTGTTTCAATTTTCCCCAAAAATAGGAAGTCTCAGTATGGTGTGTCCATACTCTCAAGGGCATACACTTTTTCAAATGTTTTTGTCTGTAAAACTTCAAGTAAATGGTTTTTGGTATAGTAATCTCCAAAATATAAATTGCTATCCATTAAAAAACTTCGTAATTCATCTTTCCTCAAATTTTTATTTGGTACTTTGATGAGCTGTCGTGAATGAGGAAGCGTTGTCAAGAACTTTTACACTATTCGCATCCAACATTCCTCGAAAATATTATCTTTCATATTCTTATGATAGTCAACATTGCAGTCCTCAACATTGCAGTTAGAGATAACACAAAATGTACGTATTGTACTGTTCGAAAAAATGTTACAGCTTTTATGAAAGATCTACTAACATACAGTATGTCTTAATGTAAAATTGAAAAAGAAAATTGATGATATTGTAACGAATCTGAAGCCGCCCCTGACCGATATGTCGGCCAGCGAGCAAACACATGAACTCACCGCAAAAGGAATGCAGTCGGCAACCGCTGATTAAACTCTAGTTGAGTACCGAAACGACTATAGAATTCTAGAACGATCGTTACCGATATATAAGGCCGGCTTCTCATCCAGAGAGGACAGTTGAGTTCAGAAAGGGAATCGAGCTGTTAAACCAGGAATTCAAATAGTGGAAATGAATTGAGCGTTAGTTGCTAAGTGTTGTAAATGAATTAGTTTGTGATAGTGAAATATTGTTGGAAATAAATTTGTTTGAGACAGTTAATTCTTTAATTTGTTACAATATTATTTTGATTGTATTTTTCAATAAAATTCATGAAAAAGTTCTCAGCAAGTTGATTATTTAGGCATATTGCCAAATGCATATTTTTAATTTTATAAACTAGTCATTTTTTCATTGAATGAATTGAATGAATTATCAGCATGGATGTTCTGCCTTTATGAGTAGTTAGTATGTTTGAATGGTGTTATTTTACAGATTTCATATACCTATATGGTGTGGCTAATCGTCATTGTTCATTTGACAACAATAACATTTCTGACAATGGATGATTTTTATTTTTCACAGTCTGACCTCCGCGCTATTTGTTTCTCAGCCCAGTTTATTTATTTGTCGTCTTTATTTTTTTATACTTTGAATTTCGATTATTTTCTACGGTTTTGAAAATCTTCAATTTCATCACGACCATTATTTTTTTGTTTTGATAATTTCATGTAAAAATGAATTGATTTTCGTAATTTTCACTGCAATCTATCTGAATTACTTTTGACTAACGAAATAGTTACCGATCAAGAAAAAAGTTGCACATACAAAAGGTTCTGTAAACCATATTTTGTTTTCAAAAGTTTATTTTTTAATTTCAGGGGAGTAGAAACCGTAATGTTGAGAATAACTCGCGTTTTATCACAAATAACTATCTGACAATACTAATTACCGAGACAGAGAACTCTTTAACCTGTCTCCACCGTAACTCAAAAATTAGTAATTGATATTACTTTTTCTTCAAATAATAAACTAGTCGGTGAATGAATCAATCATATTGAAAAAAGTTCAATGATTTTCAATGAAGAAGTGAATCAGCGAACAAAAAGTTAAACTCATTTGAAAACTCAATGCTACACCATCACTTCCTCTTTCCCTCTACGCCACTGCCAATTGTGTTGTGTAGAGATGGCATTACTTGCTGTCCCTTGATGGTACACATCGATGGTGATGTCTGCTGCTATTTTAGACCTTTATGACTCGAGCGTTACGGTTAAAATTATTCAGTTCAACATTGTCTCCCGTATTACTTGTGCCGAAAAGCAGACGAAGATCCACGTGCTAAACAAGGATACCAATTCGCGTTCTGTTATTTTATATTGAAAGGAAATCTTGAGCGTATTCAGCTTTGGCTCGGTACTCGCAGATAGAGGTGTATGTGAGTCGGTATCGAAACTTCGTGGGCTAATTATACATTAAGAAAAAAAGATCTTGGTTAAAATGTTTATTAAACTCGTTGTGATTTTGTTATTGATGCGGTTTAATTGCCTTCGGAGCGAGAGACTTGATTGGGGTAAGCCAGAAATTTAATTTTCATATTTCGATTTTTCGCGCGCCATGAGGAGCTCTAGATCTGTCACGTAGACCATACCATGCGGCTATTATTATAATTGTCGACAAAATTATGTAGTACTATATTATGTAATCAAGTTTATCTATTACTCCATCCATAATAATGTCATTATACGTGGAATTGTACTTTTACTGATAAAATCAGCTATCTGTGAGAGCATACAGGTGATTAAAATAAGGTCTAATAAACAATTTTGAATGAACAGTATTTTTCGTCAGACTTGACATTGAATTTGCAAATAATTCACCTTCACCTAATGGGTCAGTCAAATTTGAATTTCATTCATCGATGGCCAAATTCTCAACATATAGGCATTTTCGAAAATCAAATTTATTGAGTATTTTGAAACATTGTGAGATTGAAGTTGTTTATTTGTGGTTTTCGATCCATCTCAATACTAGTAAATTCTTGAACAAAGTGATTGGGTTGGAATACATATATATTCATAATTTACAAATACCATTATTCAGTTTCATTTACATATTCAATTAACTACCTCAGGCAAATAATAAAGTTAGCTGATTGCTTTGTAAGAAAATCAATGTTTGTATTTTCCAAAAGATCATCCTTAGAGAATATGCAAAATTGTAAATTTGCGATTCAGTAATCCCTGTCCCCTGTAATTAATATTTATTAATTCAGGTATGTTCCGAAAATCACATTTCTGAGAAAAGGCACTCTGCATTTAAAACACCTTCTAAATAACTTATATATATAAGGTCGTCAGAAGGTGATCAGAAGCCATAAATAACTCAGAAAATATTTTTTACACTCGGTTTTGCATGATACAAAAGTGTCAAGCCATGCTATTTGTCAGAATTTGAGAAACGTTTCAAATTATGATTAATATGTGGGTTTTTCCCTTAACCAACTGACGTCTCCAATGAACGATAACCCCCAAAATTCGAAACTCGTAATAGCTAAAAATTAACATGGTTTCACCGTTTCTACGTGCTATTCACCGCCTTAAAATAAAATAATGCAAACCATCTTAATAGAAATAAAAATTTATGATGTATTTTTTGA
>NW_019294855.1:0-12308 GCF_000500325.1 Leptinotarsa decemlineata | reverse complement strand
GTTCATGTTGATATATAGAGACGCGAGACGCGAAAGGTCCGGGATTGAATCCAGGATGCCAGGAGGCAACCGATTATAGATCCTCCGGTGGTCTAGCACCCGCCGGCTCTGATCTCCATGCGATAAGCGGCCTAGGAGTGGAAGGTCTTCCGCAACGCCACGCCCAGCCGGGTGTAAATTTTCCTGTATTTGGGTTACACCAGGTAATATTGTACGCTGTACACCTCGTTTAGATTTATGTCTTCTTCTTTTTCATAACTGTTCATTTTTTGTGTTATTTTCGTGTTTGGCTTGTATGTGATGTTGATGTTCAGGGGTTTGAAGATGTTTGTTAGTTTTTTGGTTTGGTCTCCTACGTACGTAAATGCTGTCCATCGTTGTGTTGTTTTGTCTGTTGGATTGGTTTGATCCTTGTTCTGTATTTTTTGTTTGATTCTGTTTTCTAATTTATCTTTTGTCTTTATATGATTTTCCATCCATTTTATGTGATGGTGGATGATTTGAACTTGCGGGTATGGTGGAGCTTGTTTGTGTAGGTTTCCTGTATATTGAATTTGAAATTGTGTTTTGTTGTGGTTATATCCTTTGGTTATGTCCAGTTATGTTGATTATGTTTCGAGTTGTTTTCTTCTTCAATGCTGAAAATCAGTTTTTGATTCATTTCGTTAATTTCCTTTGTTATTTGATATATTCTTATTCCACTGTTTTGTGATATGTACAGTCCATCGTCAACATATCTGAACCATTATCCTTTTTCATCATGTGTTTTTATTATTTTTTGCCTAAGCAAAAAAAATATTTCAACCATTTTTAAATTATACAGTAGAGTGGAAACTCCAGCTAAAAATGAAAAAAAGTCTAATATATTTCACAAAATTCCTTGCATGGAGTGTAACAAATCATATATTGGACAAACATCAAGAACTCTAAAAAGTCACATCGTTTCTCATAAAAGGATTGCAGGAGGAACATAAACGGATGTGCATTATCAGAACATGTTAATGATAATAACCATAAAATGTATTACAACAATTCCACTGTTCTTTGTACAGAATCAAACTAATCGAAAAGAGTTTTTCTGGATATGGTACACGTCAGTAATGATGATAGATCTATGAATAAAAGAACTGATTCAAACAATCTTAGTCAAATCTATATTTACATTCTCAAATGTCAAAAAGAACAAATCACTTCTAATCAAAAATTTTCCTCCTTAAAATTGTTGTCACTGTCAGTCACTTCCATCAAAAAAAGAAATGTTATTTTCTTTCTCAATCTCTCCGTTTAACATATTGTTGATGAATATATTACGGTTTTCCTGAGGAAGGTGGTAAGCACACACGAAAGCCTGACAAAAACAAAGAGTTTTCTTTGAATAGCCTTCAATACCTGACTGCAACCTCAAAATACTGTTCTTCATATAATATATCCAGTCACGAATTATCCTGAATAGGTGGTTCCACTTATGTGAGATTTGTTAAAATTGCATATACGTGACTGAGAAATCAGGAAAGGAATCGTATTTCGTGTGAAAATTTTTTATTTGTGAATTGTAAAGCGCTCTCGGCTGTTACGCCATCATCAGTGCGATATCTGCAAGTAAGAAATATTCAATGATATTTATCATAATTTCAGATTGAACTTTAAATTCTTTCAATATTGTAGAATTACCTACTCGTCAAGTATATACAAGATCTTGCTGTCTTAAGGTACAACAATTTTAGTAAAAACCACTCTGAGTGGACATGAACATGAACATCACAATAAGCAAACATTTGCACAAAATGTGAATGTTTTTTTTTGAATATTTTTAAACTTATTTTTATAGAAAACCATCTCCAACGTGCCGAGTACGAGGAGGAAAAGGAAGTGGTAATTTGACATTGACACAAAGTCATATTTGGTTTGACAGATGATATATTCAGTGACCACAGTACGTGAAGTTTTCCAACGTGAGCAAAGAAACATTCAATTGGGATTTTGAGAAATGCTGATTTTTGAAATGATTAATTTAATCGTCTATGTAAAGGAATATATGGTATTTTTAATTGTACTTGCGTATTCAGGCAAAGGGGGTTGTTGTGTAATTCTTTGTCTATTTGTAAATCTTCTAGAAAATCCAACCTATTGAAATTTTTTGAATTGACTTCTTTTAGAATTTGTGAATTACGATTGGGGATGAAATTGTGTTTATTAAATTTGATATGTTGACCAATACCTAATTTGTCTGGTTTATTCAGGTGTTCATTTATTCAAACTTTCAAAGGTCTACAAGTTCTTCCAATGTATGAGGCCTCACAATCATTGCAATTAAGTTTGTAGATTTCACTTTTTGACAACTCATTGATTTTATCTTTTGAGTTAACTAAATGTTTACTCAAATTATTTGAACTTTTGAAGGAAATTTTAGCAACTATCAATTTATAGCTGCCATTTTATGTTGGCACCCTTCTATTGCTACATTCATAGACTGCTTAATGTCCCACTTACACATAGAAATTATAATATTGAGCTAAATATCCTCAAACAGATTACTTACAACAATGGCTATAACCCTAATATCATCACAAATTCAATTCATAAGGTCAAGAACGAAAGATAACAAAATCTCACTTATCTCATTATTGAAGAACCTTCCAAATATATTTCATTGCCTTTTTTAAATGAAAACATTTCCCAAAAAGTCTCTAGTCTAATTAGCAATATCAGCAGGATCATCTTGTATATACTTGACGAGTAAGTAATTCTACAATATCAAAATTCAAAGTTCAATCTGAAATTGAAATAAATATCATTGAATATTACTTACTTGCACTGATGATGGCATAACAGTCGAGAAAGCGCTTTGCAATTTACAAATTAAAATTTTTCACACGAAATACGATTCCTTTCCTGGTTCCACTTATGTCTCGCTTGCGTTTACGCAGTTATTTCTATCAAGTACTTTTCTTGGTTTTTCATATTTTGTCTTCAATTGAGGACCGCTTGCCCGGTACTGACGATGCCCAATAGGCTGAAACAGCTGTCTACCGGTGGCTCTTAAATTGAAATCAATATGGAAATGATCAGAATGGTACTTATTTATTTATCTTTAGATTTATGGAATTATTTTCCAGCAGCTTGACTGCATTAACCTTTTTCGATTTCATATCATTTCTAGAAACATGTGGATTCGTTTTTCGATGACATTCCAGGTTAGCTTCCCGAATTTCTGCCACCGCAGTTTTCGGTTGACTGGTCAAACCACCAACACTGACATAAATACTTGGCAAGTTGACTTGGGTGTCACACCAATAGGTGGTCCACTTATGTCTCGTTTGCGTTCACGCAGTTATTTCTATTAGGTACTTTTTTTGGTTTATTTTGTCTTCAAATCAGCTCAAAGGGCAAGGGAGCGAGGCTCCAGCCTGGAAGAAATCAAGATGGCCTGCCCGGTACTGACAATGCCCAATAGGCTGAAACAGCTCTCTACCGGTGGCTCTTAAGTTGAAATCAATATGGGAATGATCAGAATGGTACTTATTCATTTATGTGTGTGTTCGGATAGGTTTTTGCGGTCAGTAATTTGATATACTGTTGTCCTGGTTGAACCGCGTCTGTAATTTTCATCGTTTCGACGTTATATAATAACATATGTATTTCTCTACATTTTTCCCGAAAATGCATCATAAATATTCTTAAAAGAGTCATGGATGATATTCAGGAAAAACATGATGTGGAACTTGCATGTGAATGTCAAGTTGATTGTCAAACACAAAATAAATAGTTATTCAGTTTGGTGAGCCATTTTAAGGGAAATATATGAATTTTTTCAATGACAAAAAGTGGATATGCTTTTTGTTCATTCGTAATGTTTGAGAAATGCTACCAAATTTCTGGCAATGTATATATCAGCAATTGTATTCCTGGACAACGACAACCTGATCATAAATATTTCCAACGTATCTAAAAATATTTACGACGTTATGGATCCTTCGAAAAACTCTATATAAGAAAATATACGGTTACTGAATGTGGGGGCGATAATGAAATCAGCGTTTTAGGTGAGTTCAAAAATGATTCATAATGATGATAAAGTGGCATTTATTTGATTTAGGATTTGTGGAAAATACAAACATTTGAACAAGGAAGCATCCCCTCATAATTCGGCCATAATAGTGGATTTGGTCTGTATGGAAAATCTCAAAGAAAAATAAATTCAAGCCTTATCGAGTCAGGAAAGTCCATCATTTGCGTTCAACAGGAGAAAGGTTTCTATAGATGGCTCATTAGAAAATTTTGGCAAAGTAATGAAATAAAAAAAATTGTGGTGTGATGAAAGTAGATTTACCAATAACGGATGGTTCAACAGGAATATACATTATCACTGGCGACAAAGTAAATGCATATTTATACACCAATTTCCAAGAGAGATATGGTGTTAGAGTATGGCTTGGTATTCTTGATAATGAAATTATTGACCCCCACTTTTGTAAACATATCTGACAGGATAATTATTCTTGGACTGCTTATCAGGGACGCATCTGACTTTCTAGACGATTTGCCTAGATTAGCCTAATAAGAAAATGTGAGTATTTCCAACGCGATGGAGCACGCATTGCAAATCTGTTTACATCAAATTATAAAGAATATGAAACAGTATTGAAAGTTTCTCAGTATTTTTCTATATCATTCGAAATGTTGGCGGTAGAGCCAAAAAATGAAATTCAACAGTCTTTTTAGGGATGCAAGATAATGGTATTCTCAGATCGTCAAAATCACCAACCGTTTATAAGATATTTGCAGAAAACTGAATATGACAGAGTAGGAGATTTGAGCCGGTTCTAGGCCTCCCCCCACCACTATGACGTCACGAGGGGTGAATGACCTAGACCGACTCATGTCTATATCACCACATTGCGTCATTAACGACGTAATGGTGTAATTAGGGTGACCTTGAACGACATATCCGGCTCATGCATCCCCCCACCACTATGACGTCATTAATGATGTAATGGTGTAGTTAGGGTAACCTTGAGGGTTGATGTGTGTATGTGTGTGTGAATGCACGGTTTATCATGTGCGTGTCTGTGTACAAATATACGTCTGCATACTTCAAAGATCCTCCAAGTAATGAATCTTCCATCGGTGTGAACCCACCAAGTTAGTAGTGGTGTGACGTCACAGCGCAGCAGCAACCATTCAATGGTAAGAGAGCGAGATGTGTACTCCACAGCGTGTGGCTGTGTAATGCATATTCATCAGTGTGTCCTTACCTCTCTCGATGCCGTCCCCCACTACTTGACACCCCCACCCTGCAACCTCCACCACTGGACCATGATCTCACATGACGTCACGTGGGGTGAATGACCTAGACCGACTCATGCCTCCCCCCACCACTGTGTAACTATGGTGACCTTGAACGACATGTCCGACTCGTACCTCGCCCACCACTCTGACGTCACGTGGGGTGAATGACCTAACCCCCACCACTGGACACCACCACCACTGGACCATGATCTCACACCCCCAGCACTCGACCATTGGTGGTGTACCACCTCTACAACCAAATAAAAACATTTGAATAGTCTCATCATTCTAAACTTAACTTACTGTCCAGTGGTGTTAATAGTAGTTTCAAGTTTTTACTCAAATAATAATCAAAAATGAATTCTAAAGTTTTGACGAGATTGTCACTCGAAGACGAGAATAATTGGTTTTCGGATGAAGAGGGGGAAGTTCCCAACAACATCATCGAAGGAGAGCATGGCATCATCGAAGTAGAGGGCGACTTCATCGAAGTAGTTGATGATGTTATTGTAGAAGGAGAAGAAGAAGAGGGTGAAGCCATGGTGGTCGCTAGGGCGCTGGAGGATGTAGGCGCCGATAACCTACAAGAGATGGATCCTGAAGATATTCAAGATGAGGGTATCGGTGATGATACGGCGACTGAGAATGGTAACGTCATCTTAGGTAGCAAGTGGATGAATGTAAGTGATACGGAGGAAGATCGATTGGATCTGTATTGCGTGACAGACTCACACGTGCGGATACGAACAATTAACAATACCGTCCACATGTTATGTTGGTGCTGCTTTAGATTCTACTCACATAGAAATGATAATGGGGGTGATTACGAGCATGTCGACCTCCATTATACAATATCAATGATGGGATTGACACAAACGTGGTATGAAGCTTGTGAGAGGCCTTTAACAAACTTTCGAAGGTTGGATGCTTGCATCATTTGTAATAATGTCCCTTCACACATATTAGAGTGAATATTTTTTTTCAACTTTATCATTGTTATAATAGATATTATCGTTCTCATTATGTTGTTATTACTTTGATAGCCAATTTTTGATAGGAAAAGAAAAGTTTCTCTCGAAGAAATATTATCAACACAAATAATGGATAATCTAAATAATGAATATTTTTATTTCATACTGGTTTTTATTGGCTATATAACCTTCCACAATCTAAAAAAAAAAGAGAATCTGCTTTTTTTACATGAAATTCCTACATAACTCATCTAAGTCCCGAAGACTGGAGTCATATTTTTCTACAAACGCAGTTATCTCACACAATAAAGGGCAAAATGAAAAGTTCACCCTGGAAAGTTAATACATAATATAAATTATTGAAGAGTCCAATTAGTCACTCAAGAAAGCTGAGTATTAATATTCAAGTTTTCAATTTTGTAGGCAAAATTTACGCATACAAGTTGCTGACTAATTGGACTTTCCAGTAGTTTATATTATGTAGTAACTTTTCGAGGTGAACTTTTCAGTTTACCCTTTACTACACATCAGCAGATTCTCTATTGATTTATCTTACCCAGTATAAAAATATTCTGAGTCACCAATCTCAATAGGAAGTTATTCTTTTTTAAACTCACATATCATTGTTTTATTAAGGAATGGTTATCGGTACTGATAAAAGAATATAATATGAGTTGTAACATTTTATTGTCATTTAATTTTTTTTCATGAAATTTCTACATAATTCATCTAAGTCCCGAAGACTGGACTCATATTTTTCAATAAAAGCAATTATCTCACGTTGCAGATCACTTTCTCTTTAATTTCCCTTCAACAAGAGATAATTGCTCTTTCATCATCGCCAGTCTATCAAATGCTATTCTCTCTCTCTCGCCATAGATTCATCGAAGCGCCGACGCGCCTCAGAAACTGTTTCTTTCAAACTATCCGCATTCCCGATTACGGTGTGTGACACTGGATGCATGGAAGTTGAAGGTGATGGATTTTTAACCTTTGGAGGTGATTGTAATTGGGGCGCTGCACCCTCGTTCCCAATTCTTCTGGGTGGTTGCTCCGTATTCTTTTTTACGTTTTCACCACCCCTTTTTCTTTTTTTTGGACTCTCATCCTCATCATCTGAGCTGATATCGATAATTGGGGATAGCACAACCTTCGAATATCCATCATCCAAGTCCGGTACCAAATCTAACAAGGCTGGAGTTGGAATTGGCGGTGCTATTGTGGAATTCAACTGCAATTCCACATCGTCATTCAATAACCGGTTTGGATCGAAATCTTTGAGGAAGGATCTTATATTAGTAAATTGTGCTGCCGTAGCTTCCTGGATGATTATATTCTGGTGAACAATTACCCGCCTATGGTCTACTTCATCCAACTGCTGCTGATTCTTTGAGGTTGATGGGGCTGGTGATGTATCCTTCGATACAGACATGTTTCTGAAAATGGGTTAGAAAGTATTAGAAAAAAGAAAGGAAGCAATCAATTTCAATAAAGTAACTCTACGCAAAGAAGTAGGTTTTACATACAAATTGGATGAAAAAGGAAACTGTCTGAAAACAGCTACTCTAATATAAATATTGAATTATATGAAAGAAAAATAATTTCCAAACTTTCGTATAATCATTGATAAATTTCCTCGACGTTTCAAATGTACCAAACTCGACGAGATTCTGATCCAATTACTGGAATATAGTTCGATATTGTTGTCGTCTTTCGGGATATGAGTTTAAATATATTTCCGATGTCCTAACACTGTTTCTATCGTATTTGTAATAAATTTGTGTCATATCTATTTTTTCTTCATTCGTGAAAGCCATTTTTCGCCAAAAATTCAATGACTTTTACAATAACAAAATGTCATTGAGTGCAATAAATTTAAAGTCAAATTTAAAAACATCAAAGTCTACGCCTATTATGATAAGAGTTGATTTTTTCTTCAATATCTCCAATTTTTCGAAAAAGAATGATAACTTATGATACAACATTGCAATGAATTGCTCACGTTTCGCTTGAGCGAAAAAAATATATGATATCGAGAAGTTACTAAATTTATCGGTTATCCTTAAAATATAGTCAGCATGTTAACTAGGAAACATTCAAAGAGAGCCTTGACATGAACAGATTTGTTACAATTTTCGAGAATTCGAACATAAACATCGCTTTCGAAACTATTCGTACACTTTAACAGACTGATTGAAATACAGGGCTTTTCATGATGAGCGTTAAAAGCCCTATGGAGTGGCAGCGCCATATTGGAAATCGCGAAAACACTTTGTGAATAAATGAGATGGTACATGAAAAATATGTATAGGGAAAAGTTGTCGATAATGTATCGAAAAATGTCGCAAACTTTTTTTTTATTTATTTACCCAAACATGTTTTTAACTTTTTATTTCTTTGACGAATTTCAAAAGTTTTACGTTAGCGATATTGTACGATTGAATATAGTCAACTTCTTCATGAAATAAAATATGATATGATGTTTGACTAATTTAGAAAACGTGTTTTCCTTATTCAATGAATTTTCACCCGTCAAGTGAAAACTGACCCAAGTCTGGTGAAAACTGACCCAAATTAGAGCAGAACAGGGTTTGGCAACATCGCTTGGTTACAACTAAGTGGTCGAAGTGGATGTTTATTTACATTTCTCGTCGAGTCTTGAGTTTAGTGTGTGATTGTGAGTTATTTTTTCCAATTTAGAGTTTTGACCTTAGACAAGTAAGGTTTTGACTATAGTGTTCGGCATTTTCATTTGTTTTGTGTACTGTGTAATTTGTTATATAATAATGGGACGTAAAAGTGTTTACAAAAAAAGCCGTCCATGTTGTCCGCCAAAGGGGTTTTCAAGAAAGATGGTAATTCAATGTATTTTGTGCCATAAAGAATGAGTCAATTTTTTATATCGAGTTTTATGATGATAATTTGAATGCATCAAAATATGAAGATTTACTGAGGAATGGAATTCAAATGATTTTAAATGATAGACCAGGAAGAGAACGTGTATGGTACCAAGTGGATGGTGATCCACCCCATAATTCTCATTCAGTCAGCGAAGCTTTAACACAAAATCTTCGAATACAGATGGATTGGTAATAATGGCCTTTTCGTTGGCCTCCTAGAACACCAGATGGCAATCAATTAGATTATTTCGTGTGGAGTTTCATTAAAAATATGGTTTACTCTACTCCAATAACAACAATGGAAGATATGAAATCGAGAGTTACAACTGTTTTCAATAGTTTGACTCCAGACTTGGAGTACACATGGCAAACTTTTGAATAGATTACATGTTTGTTTGAGTAGAGGTAGAGATGTGTTTGAACATATTCTGAAATACACTGACGATTAAATTAACTCATTAATTTATGGGTTTATTATTTTCAGTTCGTGTTTCAGCGTTAATAAAACTATTGTTTGAAGAGAAGTTTCATGCGATGGTTGAGGAGTATTTTATTAATCATCTTTCCATTGTTTTATCTGTGACTAATTGGGAAACATCAAACGAAATCTGTTTTACAAAAACGAGTAATGAACAAGGAAACCATGTCAATTTCCATTTGAAACAGTTTATCCCGAAAACGGTTCAAAATAGAAATAGTATTATCTGAACAAAGTTATTCTGAAATTGGATGTAGAGCTCAAAAATGTTGAAATATACAGGGTGTTCCATTCGAAAAAATTGAGTTCAACTCATTTTTTCATGAGATCAAAGTATCTGCATTTTTTGAAGACCCTGTATGAGGCAAATAAAAATATGACACGGGGTGAAGATCCTCATAGTATCACTCCACTTCATTTCAAATTTGATCGTTTCAGTGCAAGAGAGTTCAAGATTATCAGCATTTATAAAAGTTCATGTTGGGTAAAAAAAATATCGAAATTAATTTATATCTTCTAAACGGTAATAGATAGATATAGGGAAATTGTATATGAATTCGTTGACAAAGTGATAATGAATCATAATATGATATTATACATATATGGGGTGTTCCATTTGAAAAATCAAAGAAGCCGCTACTTTATAGTAGAAGCGACAACGCCGCTTCGTCTAAAATATTTTAGGCGTGTAGGTCATATTCACTTATGCATACTGTGGGATTTTCAGATTGATCCGTTGAATAGTTTGCCAGAAACGGCTAATTAACGCTCATCATGAAAAGCCCTGTATAATAACTCAATAATATAATAACAAGTTTCACATATTTGTTGCATACATAAAGAAGTCTGGTATCGCTCTATATGCCTTGGAAAATGACAGGAAGAATGATGAAATACTTGAAATTGTTGGGATCAATGAATTACTAGACTTTTGAACCTGTCTTATGAGAAAGAATGAAGAATGAAGGAAGAATTAAAGAAAAATAATTTCCAAACAAATACTTTCATATAATCATTGAAATATATAAAAAAANGTTCTATACTTACGTGTTTTATGTTGCTTTTCAAAGTAGCTTGATTGATTTACTAAAAGTTCCAATGACTCTTAAATGAATATTGCTGGTACTATTGATGATTTGTTCATTTGAAGATTCCTCATGAGTTTTTGACCTTCATAACAAAAAGTATTCTGATTACCCTTTTTTTGGCAGAGACTACAATATTATATCCTGCCTACAAAATTATCATTTTTCTGATCAATAATTCACTTACAAACTTAAGACTTCAGTGTTATATCCTGCCTAGAAAATAGCATTTTTCTGATTAATAATTCACATACAAACTAATCCGAAAGATTATACTTTTTTGTAAACATTGACCTATTAGTTTCACAACTATTCAAAAGACTTCCATTCTATCGATTTGTAGTGAAAATTTCGAGATTTCAAACATTACAAGACTTACTACATCACCAATAAACATGAGATGTTATTAGACGCATTCACAAAGAGCTTTTGTCCATAGAAAACAAAATCCCAGACTTTCTGTAATATGTAGGTACACAATCTACGTAGATTTCCGACTATGGCCATTAATAAATATGGTTATTTTATGGGACATTTTAACACACCTAGACAAATGAAATGCATTGGAATTTTCAAGTTTATTGTACGGTCTACCTTCCTGAGATAGGTAGACAATTCAATAGATCATTATCAGGTTATTGTCGAATTTTCTGAATACTCTTTTTAGCCACTTGTTTACCGTACATGATAATGACCTGATATTTATTAGTGGTCATAGTCGTAAATCTCCGTAGGTTGTGTACCTACATATCACAGAAAGTCTGGGATTCTGTTTTCTATGGACAAAAGCTCTTTGTGAATGCGTCTAATAACATCACATGTTTATTGGTGATGTAGTAAGTCTTGTAATGTTTGAAATCTCGAAATTTTTATATTACATTCAATATAAATCGATAGAATGGAAGTCTTTTGAAAAGTTATGAAACTAATAGGTCAATGTTTACAGAAAAGTATAATATATCGGATTAGCTTGTGAGTGAATTATTAATCAGAAAAATGCTATTTTCTAGGCAGTATATAACACTGAAGTCTTACGTTTGTAAGTGAATTATTGATAAGAAAAATGATGATTTTCTAGGCAGGATATAATATTGTAGTCTTTGTCAAAAAAAAGGGTAATCAAAATACTTTCTGTTATAAAGGTCAAAGACTCATGTAGAGGAATCTTTAAATGAACGAATCATCAATAGTACCAGCGATATACATTTTAGAGTCATTAAAATTTTTAGTAAATCAACCAAGCTACTTTGAAAAGCAACATAAAACACGTAAGTATAGAACAAGATTCAGGAATGATTTTTTATATCCGATACATAAAAATCTCTATATGAAAGAAGTACCGTATACAGAGCGATTAATTGTTTCAATTCTCTGCCATAGCAGACAAGAGACATTGGGATGGTCAGCGATTTTCTGAAGTCTGTGAAAGAATTTTATGCAATATACAGCCTTATACTATAGATGAATATTTTAACAGTATATGTTGAATTTTATCTTATCAACTCTATACTCATATGTGTATGTGACGTGTTGTATTCAAATTTTGTATCTCAATAATCTTTTGTAACTTTGTTCACTGACATAT
>NW_019294854.1:0-21836 GCF_000500325.1 Leptinotarsa decemlineata | reverse complement strand
TCCTACATCTTGAATATCTAACGATTTTATCAGATACAGAAGACGGACCCGAACATACGAAGTGGGTCATTCGGAAACTAAATCAGATGAAGCCTTGGAAATGGATTATGGCTTGACCTAGTTCTTCATAAGGAGATTATTGTTTATGTTTGGGCTTCTAGTTTTCAAAGTGTCAAAGTGTTAAACAAATCCGATTTCAGCATTGGGATATTTCAAAACTTTCGAAATCTTACAATGTTTTCCCAAAGATTTTTTCAGTTGATAAGGTTGAGTAATTACAATTTTGGTAAGAAATTGTGAGACGATGACAAGAACAAAACAATTTTGAGATTGTAGATAGTAATGAGAAAGACATATTTTTTGTATTCAGTCTATGAAAACACATGAAAGCAGTTTTTGAAACGATAAAATTAGAGTAAATTACAAGATACTTTTTAATACTGGATCTAGCATGTATAGTCGAAGTAACTGGTATTGTGCATACTTAAAGCGTCGGCACTCTGAAAGGCTAAAAAACCAATACAGAGAAATAAAGCCGCTGCCAACTAGTCCACATGGACCGAAGAATTGGCGGTTCATATTGGATGATTTTTACTAACCGAGTGTTATGATTGGCTGAAGTCATAAAATTAAATTTAAAGTCATGTTACGGTGAGCAATATAATGTAGCGACGAGAACCGCCGTTGTGTAGTCAATGTTCAGTTCAGAACTGATCACGATTTGAGTGTTGAAATTCGATATTGGTGCAGTTATAATTACTTGAAATTTTTGTTATCTGTTTAAAATATGGCGTCTTTGGACAAGTACTAATAGTAATAACGAGTGTGATAACAACGCAGACTTTTTCCTGTGAAGTGATTCCAATAGCGATGGTGAACAATGCGAAAAAAAGATACCAGTGAATAAGATTTGAATGCATTTGAATATTGAAACACATATATTATGTTTCAATGTATATAAGAGTCTACATCTCAGGTTTGGTTTCGAGGGAAACAAACTATTACAAGCAACATCAGATTTTACTGAAATTTCTTTCTGATCTGTAAGTAAAATAGTCAAAAACAAACCTTATGTGATAAAGGATTACCAAAACCTTTAGATGCTCATCTAACACCATAACGTGAGCTGCTGTGACGAAACTCTTCAGAATTGGATAAAAAAACTAGGATTCAGATTTAAAATAATGAACAAACGTCAAGCAGTCATGAAAAGAAGAAGAATAGTGGAATTGTGTAACAAATACTTAAAACAAATAACTAAATATAGACAAGCACAACGGTAAATTTTCTATTTGGCCGAAACTTGGTATGACACTCACGACATAGTTACGAAAGAGTGGACTGATGGTTCGAGAATGTGTACACCTAATATGCCTGCGAAAAAGGATCGCGACCAATCATTGTGCATTGCGGAGAAAGTGAAGGATGGATTCCGATTTATTTTAAATTATGTGGAAAAAAGGACATGGAAGCTAATATTTTTGAGGAATGGTTTGAAAACACATTGATCCCAAATTTGGATGCGAATAGTGTGATAGTTCTTGACAACGCTCATCTAAATATTATATTATATGGTTATTGTGTAGGAGAATTTCATCTGCGAAAGACGCGTTAAGATCAGTCGTTAAAGTTGTGTCAAGTCCTGGTAAGTATTTGAAGTCCAGCTCAGCATTTGTACAAAATATCTTTCAGTTATTTTTTCAATAAATGCTTATTATTACTTTTTTTATTGTTTCAGGTACCGAACTATAAAATTTTAACGAAACAAATGAAAAGGCTCGTTGGGAAATTGATTTCTTTAGAATGTATGGGTAGGTGAGTACATTTCGATTTCGTGTATTATATTCGTGTCCTGGCTTAGCTGGTTCTGAGTTACAGAAATGAAATCTGACGTTCACACACAGGAAATGTAGCTGTCCAATATAAAAAAATGGACTCTTTATACAGGCTATCGGAAAAAATCTGAGGAGTTAATTGAGAATCCAGGATTAGGAATCGCACAATTTTCAAATTCACCCAATCCTAAAAATTACACAGGCCATAGCATTTGTCGAACTTCAGCTACGTTATTTATTGATAATGGTGGAAACATCACAAATTTGAAGAGACATGGTGGCTGGAAGTCCACCAATGTTGCTGAAGGCTACATAGATAATTCCCTTACAAACAAAATTTATATTGCCAAAACCATTCAAAAATTATCAGATGAAAACAATCAATGTGAAACGGAAACTTTACCTTATTGTTATTCCGCACGGTTGCTGAAAAAATAATGTACGCAACATATCCGAAAACAGTTTTTTTTAAAAATAACCAGGAAAAGAATTTTTGGCAAAAACATAACAACCTGCACTGATACCAGACAAGCTCTATTAGCCTTGAACAGACAACGTATAACCTCAGGGCTAGTACTAGAGTGTCACCAAGTTTTAGCCAAAGACTCCGTAGATAATAACATAATTCTGAGGTGGATTAAAGGCCACGACAGCAGTAAAGATTATCGCAATGCCGACTCTTTAGCACTTACGGCCTGATGACTTCAACAATTGCGGAAAGGGTGCAATCTTGCTAGGTTCACCCTGGGCGACCCTGGGAAGCTGGCGCCGAAGAAATATCTGGCGAAGACCAGGAAAAATCTACGCTTAACAGTAGGATTTCTGACTGGCCACTGTCAACTAAGGAATCACCTCCATAATATGGGGCTAAGGGACACACCTCTATGCAGGATGTGTGAACAGGAAGATGAGACTGTCAGGCATGTCCTGTGCGAGTGCCCGGAGTTATCGTCAATAAGAGAGTGTGTGTTCGGTGAGTCTTGGCCTACACCTGCCGATATAAAGGAGATGTCTCCCAGTGACCTGTCCACCTTCCTGAAAAGGTCAGGATAAACGATGACCTAGAAGGACAACTCCTCGGGAGGATGTACAATGGTTCACATGTGGCCTACACTCACCCTCCCTACTCTACAGATACAGATAATGGTAAATTATTATCTGACATATAGTTAGGTTTCAAGGAGGCAAAAATAGACGGGAAATGATATGAATATGAAACAACACACGTACTTTTCCCAATCACAAAAATTGCAATACTTTTCCCAACGCTCATGTTAGTAACCAAGTTGTCATCTTCAGGAGATTAAGAAAACTAACTCCTAACTGTGGAACGGGTTTCTATTTATACCTAATAGCGTATACTTTCACTTTGAGACAGACATCAATGATTTTGTCAAGTTACATATTAACTTGTCACCCGATATATTTTATCATTTTTCCTCATCTGTTTGGTAATATTTCCGTACGCCACGTCATTATTGAGAATTACAGATTTGTGATTTTTTCCAATAGATAGTTGATGTACGATATAGATCTTTGAGGGACACTAGCTATTTGTGAGGCAAGTCAAATGCCTTTTTGCCATCACTCAACTTTCAAGTTACGAACCTTGCTTTTTTGCCGAATCAGTGATACATTATCTTGCCTATTGCATTTTGATCAGTGATAGTGATATTTCCATTTTTAAATATCCATATTTGTTCATTCAAATATTAAAAAAAAAACATGTTATAGTAGCTCATTACCTCATATAGAGGTAAACAACCTTTTCCACGCTCTCAAATAGTTCATCAACCCCAATATCGAACAATGGTCATGGGAAGAATTCCGAACGAAATTATTGTAAACCGAGTCATTTTCCACTGCGAAAATTTCAGAGAATTCAAACTAATTATCCCCCAACAGCTATGACGATACACTTTCGAATCGTTTCCAGAAACAATTCATTATGTTTCAACTCGGCGCAATTACAAGACAATAAAATTGTAACGAATCTTCAAATGAAACAACAGATGGTAAGAAGTTAAATATGATTATGGTCTTGCAATAAAACCATTCTTCTGGTTATTACAATTATTTACGTTAGCCCAATCAAGTGTGATTGATAACTATATAATTCTTCAGCTCTACAGCTCTACAGGGGTTTTACAAAATGATAGGCAAAACCGACTGATTGTTTTTTGCTTGTATCTTTTTGGCAACACTGTTTTTGACAGATCACGAGCGAATCATGTCATGTGTCATTCTCAAACTTGTTCAGTTTAGTCTATAATTTAACCATGAATCGACTTACGAATGAACAACGCTTGCAAATTTTTGAATTTTATTATCAAAATTCATGCTCGGTGAAGAAAGTGCATCGTGCACTTCTTCCAATTTATGGGCAGTTTCGTCGGCCTACTGAAGGAGCTATTCGGAAGCTTGTGACTAAATTTCGAACCCAGTTCACATTATTGGACATTAAACCACCAACACGCAAACAAAGAGTAAGGACCGAAGGAAATATTGCAGCTGTATCCGCCAGTGTTCGTGATAACCGTGAAAGGTCGATTCGTCGCCGTTCGCACCAATTGGGCCTCTGTTACTCTCCTACGTGGAAAAAATTTTGCGAAAGGATTTGGGTGTAAAACCTTATAAGATACAGCTGGTGCAAGAAAAATGAAGCCACATGACCTCCCACAACGTTTAACAATTGGTGAATGGGCGCTGGCAAAGTTGGAGGAAGATCCCCAATTTTATCGAAAAATTGTGTTCAGCGACGAGGTTCATTTCTAATTGAATGGATAGGCTAACAAGCAAAATTGCCGCATCAGGAGTGAAGACCAGCCACAAGCATTGTAAGAGCTACCGATGCATTCCGAAAAAGTCACTGTTTGGTGGATTATGGGTTGGTGGTATCATCGGGCCGACAATGACCGAAAAGTTATTGTGAATGGCGAGCGATACCGTGTGCTGATTGGCAACTTTTTGTTGCCCAGAATGGAAGAATTGCACATGCCTGACATGTGGTTTCAACAAGACGGTGCCACATGCCACACGGCACGCGAAACAATGGCCCAGTTAAGAGCCGCCCGTCTATTGGCCGTCTAGATCGTGTGATTTAACGCCTTTGGATTATTTCTTGTGGGGGTCATGTTAGACTCATGTCTACAGGAATAAACCATCAACGACTGACGGTCTGGAAGCCAAAATTGAGCATTTATACGTGAAATACCGGTCAATATGTTAAAGTGTGCAAAAATTTGACCTTGCGCATGGCCTACTCTGTACAATGTTACCAAACAAACTGACAGAGAACGCAAAAAAAATATTTACATTTACATATTTATAGTTACAATTGTATATCATATCATTATTATACTCAATAGAGGAGCTACAAGCTACAAGGAGCAACAAAGGAACCCATTTTTGAAAATTTTTGACTTACACCACTCTCATTCTAGGCAGTCCAATCTTAGTCTACAGATTTTTTCTGCACGCAAATAGTGTTTATTTCGTTTTATGAAATGAACAAGAGCCATTTTAAAGATGTTGTTAACAATGAACAGAAAACAGTGCACTGGAGGGAACATGTATTAGGCGTTTCTTGAATAATTCCTCTTGTAAATTTCCTGTGTAATTACTAGTATAATTGCAGTACTTGAAAAATACCTATGAACTACATCAAATATGTAGTTTTTCGCATATAAACTACGTGTTCACATAGGATATTGTAAGTGATGTAAATTCACTTACTGCGAAATAATTTGCAACCTGCTTTTTCGTCAATTCTACATGTAGTACTGGAATGTAAAAATACATTTCAGTAAAATTACATGCATATCCGTGGTTTCAAAATACTATCGATATTCATTGTGAATTTACAGGAGTAATTTTCACATAAATTGGTCGTGAACCGGCTGCGATGTTACCAAAATCTCTGGACCAGATCAGATCAAATGGGAAACAAAAATTGTACTGGAATATAATCATCTGCAGAGACATCTATTGCGAAGTTAATTATTCGAATATTTTTTGTTTGGTCGATACGGGTCATATGTATCTTTTTACAAACTTTTGATAATTTCCAAATGAAAACCTGTACTTGATTTGACCAAGAAAAATCATTATTGATTTGATAGTCAATTCCACCTTCACGCTGTAACATGTAAGATAACGATAAAAGAGATTTATGCTGGTTTCTTGAACGAAAATTGTGACTTACCGTTTTTATACAAACATCAAAGATTTACGAGAGAGCAAATGATGATCTAATTTTGAATCGATCGGTCCTTGTTCAATAGAAACATTTCGCAAACCAGTCGTAATTCATTGGAAAGTTGAAACGACAGAAAAATGTTAATTTATGAACGTGGACTGATTCTTTGCAGAAATGTTGATTTCGACATGGATATGAATTATCACAACGTTCAATCGGGGAATAATTATACCATATTCGAATAACTGAAGAAATTTCGTAGCAGCGTAACACTTCCTATTTCCTGCTGTAGATTCCTGAGAAATGTGTACAGGAGCAGCGAGTCGTTTTGAAATAGATGGAACCTTGACTAGAATTGTTATTAAATTCATTTTAATTATGATGTTTCACTACACAGTCATGATTTCACTTTTTGTCAACTCGTTCCACAAATCCCATTAGATTCGTTATAGAAATTGCAATGTGAAGTAAAAGGAAACTGAATTTTTAATGTTTTTATTGGAAGCTTCTTTGCACATGCGGTCCAATTACAGTTTCGCTTCTGCTGTGTTGGGCAATGTTTAGTCTTAGTTTCTTGCAGAATTGTTCATTTCATGCTGGAATATTCAAAACTTGAATTTTCCTTTTTCAGGGAACATTTGAAGGCAACATGAAGGACATATGTATTTCGCTTACCCAGCCGCAGGATCACGATGAAATTGATGGAGTAGATCACTAACAGACCGGTTTCAAAGTTTTACTACTCATTAGTGCAGGGAATAAAGAGAAGACTATCCTCTGTGACGGATGTGATGAAAGAAAAAAAGTTAAGAGCTATTATTTTTTCATTTAACGACTTTATAGGTACATCTACAAGTTTTCAATATGATACGCTTGTTTACAGATATGGTGAAAAAAAAGGACCGTCCTAGCTTTTAGGGGATGACATATGGTGGAAATATTTATAAAATTTATTCAACATAAAAAAAGTTTTCACCTCATTTCCACCCCCTCAGATGGCCTGTGAAAATATGGCGTAATGTTTTTCTTCTCGAATCTGTCATCAGGAATAATTTATCTCAATCTTGTAGGTGCACAAATTTCACCCCCTCAGACGGCTTGTAAAAACTATGGCGTGATGTTTTTCTTGTCGATTCGGTTATTAGGAATAACATATCCCATTTTGATAGGTGTACAAAGTTGATTTCTCGTGTTACGAATTTTATAAATACTTCCACCCCATTTTCACCCCCTCTGACGACCTGTAAAACTATGGCATTATGTTTTCCTTGTCGATTTGGTCAGCTGAAATAACATATCTCAATCTTGTGGTTGTTTAAATTAATTTTTGATTATACGATTTTTTGAAGTTTCCATCCCATTTTCACCCCCTCAGACGACCTGTAAAACTATGGCATTATGTTTTCCTTGTCGATTTGGTCAGCTGAAATAACATATCTCAATCTTGTGGTTGTTTAAATTAATTTTTGATTATACGATTTTTTGAAGTTTCCACCCCATTTTCACCCCCTCAGACGACCTTAAAACTATGACGTGATATTTTTCTTGTCGATTCGGTCATCAGAAATAACATATCCCATTTTGGTAGGTGTACAAAGTCGATATTTCATGTTACCAATTTTATAAATATGTCCTCCTTTTTAGACGGCCTAAAAGATAGTCATTTAAGAAGCGTATCATATTGAAAAATGGTAGATGTACAAAGTAATTTTTTTTTGAAAAATAACAATTATATATATATTGTGACACAACTAGAAATACAAATCAATTCAAAGAACTAAGATTATTAAAAAAAGGAAAGAAGAAAAAAAAACACATCAAAGGTGCTGTAATTAAATGAAAAAATAATAGTTCAATATGTTTTTTCAGTGTACTCTGTATTTATTAAAACCTACTGTGTTGGTACGTTGAGAGAATTTTCATTTATTTACTCATGACTTATGTTGATTTCTGTTGAATAAAGATTCAATTCTCCGAAATAAAAATTGTGTTTGATGCCAATCCATGCTTCCAAGATATTAACATCTATAATACAATTTTTTTCAACGTGCACTTTCGATTGACACCTTTCTCCGCCAAAATCAAGGACCTTAGGTATTAATTTAACTTCACTCAAGCTTGTAGCACGAACACAGATGAAACAAAAAAGTTGGTAACTCTTTGTTGACATTTCAGATGAGATAATAACGACATTTTAATCGTATCATCCTTGACGAAACGGTGGTAAAAACAAATATTTTCAGCTAAAAATTTGCCGAGTTACATAACGCAACGACTTTTTTACAGGATATTATATACGCCGTTTCTTTTATCATTCCGTCAATGAATCTAAATCTCACAAGTGACAATATAATATGCGCGTACAAGGTCAGGTGTCTGCGGAAAATAATAGTAAAAGGCTAATTATGATAATGTTCGACGTATGTAGAATCATGATAGAACGCAATTTGACAAAAAACCTTGGACGGTGGATTCGAACAAGTTTCAACGGCTTTCGCTATACCTAGTTTTTGAAAACAAATTTGATTGGCCTTGGTCAACTGATCACGTCTCTGAAGACAAATTTTCGCGTTCCGGTGTACTTGCAGATATTTTTCTCAGCCCTCGGACGCATTAACCATAATCAAAAGTCGGAACTGTAAATAATCTTGTTTCAAAAATATTAACATCTCCAGATAAAACAAAATGTGAAAAACTTTCTTAGAACCCTGCGATTCATCTATCGCAAAGATGGCAATCATTCACCAGCGTATGCACATATCTGTATAGAAAACCAAAACATTAATCTATCTTTCGAAACGTAGGAAGACGCTATGATAAAAGTAAAACATAAATGCGGAAGTGGGAAAGAGATACTTTTCTGTAGGCATATTTCGCCTATAAACAATTTAGCTGAAATTTTTGACAAAATTCTGAAAGAAATAAGGATAACAAACTATTTAAATAATTGTCAGATGCTACAAATGCAACACGCATATATACAGACGGCTCAAAAACTATGGAAGGCTCAGGGTGTGGAGTTTGCTCCAGATCACTAAGCCTGAGGATTGAATGGGGAATGGGAAAAAATACCGGCATGGTCCAAACAGAACTGGCTGGTATCTCAATCGCCACAAAAGAAATAACCAGGAAAGGAATTTCTGGCAAAAACATAACAATCTGTACTGACAGCAGACAAGCCCAATTAGCCTTGAACAGACGACGTGTTACCTCAGGGCAACTACTAAAGTGCCTCGCCTCCAAGATTTAGCCAAAGCCTCGGTAGATAATAATTATATTGAGGTGGATTAAAGGGCACGACAGGAGTACAGATTATCGCATTGCCGACTCTTTAGCCAAGGAAGCGGCTGGAATAGGAATTTTAGGACCCAGTGGCATCTACGGCCTGATGACTCCGACAATTTCGGAACTAGCCAAATGTTACACCCATGCTCAATCCCAAAAGGGATGGGATGGAATGAAAGGATGAAATCTTGCTAGGATCACCTTGGGAAGCTGGCGCCGAAGAAATATCTGGCGAAGACCAGGAAAAATCTACGCTTAACAGTAGGATTTCTGACTGGCCACTGTCAACTAAGGAATCACCTCCATAATATGGGGCTAAGGGACACACCTCTATGCAGGATGTTTGAACAGGATGGTGAAACTGTCAGGCATGTCCTGTGTGAGTGCCCGGAGTTATCGTCAATAAGAGAGTGTGTGTTCGGCGAGTCTTGGCCTACACCTGCCGATATAAAGGAGATGTCTCCCAGCGACCTGTCCACCTTCCTGGAAAGGACAGGATGGACAATGACCTAGAAGGACAACTCCTCGGGAGGATGTACAATGGCTCACATGTGGCCTACACTCACCCTTCCTACTCTACAGATACAGATAATGGTAAATTATTATCTGACATATAGTTAGGTTTCAAGGAGGCAAAAATAGACGGGAAATGACATGGCATATGAAACAACACACGTACTTTTCCCAGTCACAAAAATTGCAATACTTTTCCCGACGCTCGTGTTAGTAACCAAGTTGTCATCTTCAGGAGATTAAGAAAACTAACTCCTAACTGTAAAACGGGTTTCTATTCATATCTAATAGCGTATACTTTCACTTTGAGACAGACATCAATGATTTTGTCAAGTTACATATAAACGCTGTAAAAGCTACTTTAGAAGCAGGTGATACAAAATCATGGTTATAGATTCAATGAGCTCAATCAAAACAATGGAGTATGGGGTGCCACAAGGAACAGTCTTCGCCACAGTTCTTTGATATACACCTGAGCTATTTTTTCAATCTTTTTATATCTGAAAACCCAGTAGGCTTTGCTGGCGAGACAGTGGAAAATTACTTTCCGAATATTTTAAAGGTTTGCTAGTAAAACTCTCATAATTCAGATAATACTTTCTTTGTAACCTTTTACACAATATTCCAAGAATCTACCGACACGGCCTACGTAATAAAAAAGAAATCGCCAGGTAGAATATATTAAACACTTATATTAAAAAGATCTTCATTTCATCAGTTCGGACTTCCATTGTCTAATATAACATAAATTGATTTGAAATCCCTGAAAAAAATTGAAAAGATTAACCGGGAGATGACCGTTTGGCGGGAGTTGATCGTTTCTTCTAAAGCACATTAACAACGTAAGTCCTTCCATCACTTTAACAATGGAGAAGGAAGTCCACAACGTCTAAGCCTTCTTAGACGTAGTGGTGAAGAGGACCGACACTAAATGCGAAACATCTGTATATTGAAAACCCACTCACACAGGACAGTATCTGAACCAGAAATCCAATCACCATCAATCGACTAAGAGAGGAATCATCAAGACTCTACTAGACCGTGCCTTCGGGCTCTGTAATACAAATGAAGGTCTCGAAAAGGAACTAGGCATCATCAAAAATGACTTTCAACGGAATGGTTACTCCAGAGTGAGTGTAGAACAGGCTTTAGCTAAAGACAGCAAGGAAGAGAAGCCGCCACAAGCAGTACTTGTACAGAGGATTATCAGAAAGGATACGAAGTACTGGGTCCGAGTATAACATCAGGAACTGCTTCAGATCAGGGAACACTATCAGTAGAAGCCTCACGAAAACCAGGCCACCAAACGCAGACTGCGATTCCAAGAATTGCATTTACCGGATACCCTGCGAGTGCGGAGAATCATACATCGGTGAAACTAAGAGGCCATTGAAAGTTCGCATTGCTGAGCACAAGAAACACACACAGCGAGGAGAAACCAGCAAATCCGGAATAGCAGAGCATGTTTGAACTCATCAACCTTACATCAAGTGGGCTCAAGCTGAAACACTGGTTTAGGAGATAATTCAAAGAAGCCGCGTATATGTTGTCCAACAACACATTTAGTCAAGCTAGCGTAGAGATACGTAACATATGAAAACCTCTAATCAAGCGAAAAACAACCAATTCCCGCCAAACGGTCATCTCCCGCTGAAACCAATGAAGCGGAGAGAGGGAAGAGGGGATTGGTGAAAGCACTCGAATGATCTATAAATAGTCAGAGGAATAAGTCCTGTTATCACCCGAAGATGATTGTGGATACTAACAATCGAAACGTCGTGACGTAACTTGGTTTGGAATCTTTTAATTTTTTTAATTTTTCATTTTTTGTTAATAACATTTTTTAATTTTCAGCTTTTATTATTATTTCAATTTTTTATTTTTTGGTTGTTGCTTGTATGTTTTTTCTTTGTAATTTCAGTTTTTTGTTTAATAAAATTGTTATTTTCTGTTAATTTCTTCAATTTTTTTCAGGGATTTCCAATCAATTCATATTATATTAGACAATGGAAATCCGAACTGATGAAATACACCACGAAATATTGTCAACCACCTTCAAACAAAAAAGGTCTTTGATTCACTTGTTCAATCGAAATAATTATTAATCTAACTCTGCAGAGCCCCAATAAAATAAACAAAGGTATGTATTTCAGTTTTCGAAAGAAAATGTTACTGGCTCCATTACAAAACGAAATAATAGTAACAATGGTAGATTCAGTATTTCCCTGGTGAATTGTTTCTAGACATTCGAAGATTCAGTGAATTAGCGAAGCATTTAATGCAAATAATCTTGATCCAAATTGATATTCTGTTTGTTACTGTTCGATAACAACTTTTCAGAATCAGCTCCTAGTCATCAGCATGACAAATGTTTTGTATGAATAATGAATATTCATCTCTCAAACATGCAAAATACGTCTAATAATAATTCAAAGAGATTATACAAACCACGAATTGACCATAATATCTACTACTGGACGGTTTAAATATAAATAATTAATCGAAAACAAAGCATCGTGCTTTCGAGATCGTACTTATTTAATGAATTAAATGGTCAAGTCATAATGAACTATTTATTCATACAAAATGAAAAACGAAATATTGCCTTTTTTCGGAAAGTAATTCTGATAGAACCAGCTGGTATATAAGGATATACATAGTGGATTTGTGTTTTAGTGGTCGCACGTAAAAAGGTAAGACCTCGTTGTTCCTTATCTTCCACAACTTTTGAAGGTTGTCGCTTTCAACGCAATTTTCTTCATATAACTTCGTGAAATCATAAAACACGTGCGTTGATTCAAATTGAAGTATTCATCGAGATATATAGCAGACTCACCATAACAGCCTGATAGTTTTTCACACCCATAATCAGCATTAAGATAGCTGAACCTAATATTCACCTGCTTTCTACTTCTCTGGCCTGCGAAACCGAATATTTGAAACATGTTCCTTGAAACGCGTTAGTATAGTTCGCTCAGTTTGACCAACATACCTCACAGTTCCTTTCGTGAATCCCAGACTTTCATCACCCCGCGAATAAAAGAACTCTGGGTCTCCCAAAACAGTTGTGAGGGTTGCGACAAAATGTATGTTGGTCAAACTTAACGAATTATAATAACGCGTTTCAAGGAACATGGGTCACATATTCGGTTTCGTAGGCAACAGAAGTCTAGTATCGCTCAAAATGCCGCAGAGAACGTAATATTATTTCCTGAAATATCCTCAGCTGAATGTATCGATATAAGACAAACAAAATATCAATTATCAAATTGAACATATCTAATTTCAATTTAATTGAAATTCAGAATAACGTTTCATTCGAATTGAAAATGTCTTATTTAACGAATAAGAAACGTTTTATAGCTGAAAATTTGTTTCAATCTATCTGAAAATTACTCAATACTCGTAGTGAAATTTCCTTACATTCATGTTAATCCATGATAAAATAAAATCTTTGGTCTCCAAAGTCACGGTCCATTTCCGGCATCACAAAGGGAATATTGTTTGTTATAAAGTCGGTACAACTGACGATCATCGGCAAATACAGAAGAAAATATCAAGTATCGGCAATAAATGCCAACCACTTAATATGCTAAACGAAACAGACAATATTACTTTACGTTATACTCTCCCATAATGAAGAGTCTGCAGATGTCCGTCACACGTGTTGAGACAACCAATCAATGAACCAATAGAAAACGAAATTATCGTTATATGATAATGAATTTGAAGATAAAATAAATAAAAGTGTTATAATATCAACTCACAAGTAATTGCTGACATATCGATTTCTTGGTAGAGTCTATAAAAATGATATCGAGAATGATATCGTTTTTCATATAGTCAATTTGTTGAATAACAATGCATAGTGGTGTGAGCGCAGAAGTGAAACAAACAATGATACCGATGAAAAAATATCTAAACTTTTTTGAATACTACTACTACGATATCAAAATAAGTCTGAGGATTGTTTTGAGGGAAGATATAGAAAATAAATACTTCAAACAAATTTGAATATTCACCTTTTTCAACGATCCTACTATGGTCCGGTAAAATTAGACCCAAAAATAAGAGGAAAGCTACCTGAATTCCCAACAAGCTGAAAATCAGTAAGATTGTTTAAAATATGATTGAAAATAAAGTTTGAAAGTTTTCCGTCTTTCCCCTGTATAGAAACAATTTTATTCAAGGTCAAAGGTCAAAAAAATGAGCTTTTCGCGATTTTCAGCAAAATAGTGTGTTTTATTATAAAAATACTTCAGACAACAATTGTAGAACATAAAATTATCTACAAAAAATGTATCAACACTGTTTTTCCTACTAGCCACCGTTTGTGAGATATAACGACTCAAAAAGTTGTGAAAGTTGTAATCGTCATAATATGTAACTTACACTTATAATATGAAATATACGTAAGTTATAACTCTATAAGAATATCAGGTAAAATGAAACCCAGTCTCTTAATTTATACGCCATTGTAACCTTGAGACAACATCTATCCCCTGTTCAATTGTGTGCGTGGCTGCTCATCAACATATTTTTCGGGTATATTACCAAATTAAAGTGTGGCTTGGTTATCAGCTAGACCGTACAGACTGGGGTTGAAAGTTGGTCAACAATTCATTAGAACCAGTCTAAACTTTACTTCCATCTGCTTCGGAAAAACTGCTGAACACAATTTTTTGCAACTGCAAAAAGGGGCACAGAGTGCTAAATGAGGTTGCAAAAAAGCCGGATTGTTTTGTTCTCTGGCATGTACACATTGTCAAGGTCGGTCGTGCTCTAATATTGAATCGCCAACAGTGGAGGATCTGCTAGTATCCATTATTTTCCAATATGTTTCGAATACAACAGGATCACAACTAACCCGTGGAATAGGCCTACTGGGGAAACTGACTGCTATAAGGAAACAAGTATAGTTGAGGCACCAGTCAATCTAATGATAACACTGATGATGTGAATTGAAGGGGTTATATTTTTAGGAGTGATTAATTTTTTGGGAGAGAAAGTTTTTGGCTTTCTACTACTCCATCTGTTTCAAGAGGACTTTCTTTCAGTTTGTGTCTGAAAGTTACTTCTTTGCATGATCTACACATCCATGTATAGAGTTACTTATTTTCAAATTGATTACTTCCTTCCTTTCTTTGGAAGATTCTCTCATCCTTTTTTTTTGAATTGATAAGTCTTCCAAATAAGCTTTTCAACAAATTTGTAACTATTATAATTATTCAATTGTTATTTGGCATTTGTTTATAAAAATAACATGCATTTTTGACGATTTTTTCGATTTTTTCACTTCTAGCATGGTAAATAACGCAAACATGATAATATACCTTCAAATAAATGTTCATTGATTCAATCTGCAACCGATGCAATTGTTTATTGGAAAATAATCTGTTTTTCCATTTATTAATTTATTTCCTTGCAATTCTACCAAAGGAGACATATTTAGGTATCATAAAATTTGGACATTTCTCGCTGATAGGTAGAATTCGAACTTCTGGCATAAAATGAATCTGAAGAAAAACATACCTGAACTGGAACACCCTCTCCTGACTCGCGTTTAGCTAATCAAATTGGTATCATCAGAAGATGATGTAAAAAGAGTATTTCATCTGAGTTAGACCTTATCATATGCATCATCACCTGGGGTAATTTATAGGTTAGAGACTACATATTATGTACCTGATATTCACCCGGTTTCTATTACTCTGGCCTACGAAACGGAACATGAAGCATGTTCCTTGAAATTCGTTAGTATGGTTTGCTCAGTTTGACCAACATATATATTTTGTCGCAATCCTCCCAGACGTTCGCCACCGCGTGAAAAAAAACCTCTGGGTTTCCCAAAACAGTTGTGAGAATTGCAACAAAATGTATGTTGGTCGAACTAAGCGAAATATAATAACGCGTTTCATGAAACATGCTTCACATATTCAGTTTCAGTTTCGGAAGTCTAGTATCGCTCAAAATGCCGTAGGGAACGTAAGATTATTTCCTGAAATATTCTCAACTGAATATATCGATATAAAAACAAAATATTGATTCTCAAATTAAACAAATTTTATTACGTGAATAACGGACAATTTCAGCAACTCGCATTTTTCAACCATATCCGACCTACTTGGATGCATCAGAACGTCGCGTATTCTTTTCGATTTCATAGAAATTCATAACGTTTCCATTACAATGAAAAATGTCTCATTATACTAATGAGAAACGTATATTTTTGTTTTAGTGGCCCATCATTTTATCGGTGTGAAGGAAATAATCAATATAAACATCATAAAGTAATTCATTTCGCTTTCAGTGGAATTCTTTCAAAAGTCAAAATGAGTATTCATACAGTCATCTATCGAAAGCACCATCACGATATCCAAACATAAAATCTATATCACATAATTATGAGGCGCATGGAAATTCAGCTAGTTGGACTTCTAATGGAAACTTCCACCGAAATACTAATACTTTACCTAAATCTGGCACGCAATGCTCTATTCTAAAATCAGAAAACTACAACCGATAACGATTTCTCGAAATAACTAATTCATGAATGAATGGACACGAACGAGTATTGGTTCTCTGTATAGTGCCCATCAATATCACATTAGGCTAACCTGAAACGATTATTTTCGTTACGTAAATCACGTACGTAGGAATCGTCGAATCTTTGTCAATAGCTCTGAATTCCTCACGTATCTGTTTGTGGATTGTTTGTTTATCTGTCTTAGCATAATCGCAATAAAATACTTCGCATCTCGAAGAAATGATTTACATAATCGAACCTTGAGAACGATTTTGCTGAATAAGTTAGAACTCATTTTGCAATATCAGTGTGCATCAAAAAATAGTCCATAATACGTCCAGATAATAAAATTGTATATCGCACGCTGTGAACTTGTGGGAAGCTATACATCGGAACCACCAAAAGAACCATGGCAACAAGACTGAAGGAACATGAGAAAAACTGCAGACTAAGCTAAACGGCTGTGGCTCTAGTAGGAATTTTTCCAGATTTTCTGGAACCATCTAGCGCATGGAGCGTTGTCTAAAACAATTGCACAATTCTCTTCTAGTTTCGGAACTATGTTACTAAACCAGAACTCATGATAGTCGCCCGTTTCTTAAAAATAACATCACATAACAATATACACGGTTTCTTGAGACTATAATAAGGTGGTTTTTACCTGAAGGGTTTCCCAATCCAGTTGAGAGGCCATCTAAAAAGGTTTGTCTTGAAGAAGTTATTGATTCATCAACCCAAATTTTCGACTAAGTAAGGCCTGCGTTTACCCACGTTATTTCATCCAGGTAATACATTTTCTTATTCTCTCTTCTGAAGGCTTTTATTGTCATTAAATATTGTCGTCTGAATCTGAATTTATTGTTGACATTTCCTTTCAAAAAAATGATGTACTTCATTTATATTATTAACAACAATATTTATTTTCGTGAGGGATATTGTTTTGGAGCCGAAAACCATATTCGTTTATATTCTCTCCATAGGCACTTGAAGGAGACACACCAGCAATGTTCCTTACTTTTTTCACGATTTCATCAACGGACAATGAAGGATTTGCTTCAATTTAATTTTTGTAAATAGTTCATAATTCAATTTTTTTCTGTTTTTTTTTCTGTCGTATCAAGTACTTGACAATTCAAAAATGTTAAACTTTAAAATGTCCTATATCCACACACCACAGGTTTCAAAACGTAACTGACCACCCTGACACTGTAGCGATATACCTGAAACAATTAATTCCGCCAGCCGATTGCAGTTAAATCTGATTGGCCAGCGTAAGGAGAGTTGTTTNAGCGTAGCGAGTTGGCAATTTCGCCCCCGATTTGCTGTCAACTGGGCTTACTTCTACTCTCAATCATTATTGGTTTTAGTATAGTATAAAACACTGCAGGTAATAAAATGTACTGAACCCTCAAAAAATCTTATTTTCGACTGGTTTGCGTTACAAAAATAGGGTGGACCCGCTAAAGTATTATGAAACCGCCTTTTCCAGCTGTGTCAAATGTTAAACCAAGTCACGAAATTTTGTTTGAGCACTCAGCGTTTGAATTTATAATGAACATTCATTACTTTTTATTATTAGGAATCAGAGTATGGAAACACTACAGTTACGAAGAAAGTTTAATGACTTTAATTTCCAAACGTTGATATCACTACTCCGCTTAAAACCAATCAAAATTATGGAAGTCCAACAGAGTTGATTACCATATTTTCGAATTCCCGACTCAATCAATTCGTTTCTCGTGATGAGGCGCTATAAAAACAAACACAAGACGAATGTTATTTTCACTATTAAAAACATAAATAAGTATTATTGAAAAACTTTGTATTTCAAACGGTAAATCAACCGAATTCGACGACGGCCCTATAAAGATGTATCAGATTACCTAGAGGTCGTTTGAGCATTCACGTGACACTCGTCACGTAGACTCGAATATTATTTTTTGAATATCCTCTAATCCGTGTCCCTGTCCAATATATCTTGCCTGATGGAGTTAAGTATCTTTCGTGACAATGACGGCCCAGGATAGAGAAACACTTGTTCCATAGATATTTAAAACTCTTGTCGGCCATGCTTTTATTCTGTCCTGTGCACTCACTGGTCGTAAGTCTTTTTGAACTTGGTTTCAATAAAAGCCTTGTTTTATACTTTCACTTATTTCCATGTGATTGATTAGATATAATATTATGGAAATCGGATATTCAGTTCCAAAAATTAATAGCTAACGGAGGAAATGGACTCACATGAGACGCATTTTTGATGAATTATGTTGAACAGAATATTTGAAACTATGGTGACCAATCTCAATTTTCCTAAATTCCAGCTCGTTCAATTTTGACTTTACACTATGAATTTTTATTACAACTATGGACTGAATATTTCAATAAAAGTCAACTTTGAACTCAATATTTCGTTAAATTCCGACTTCAGATAAGTAATTTCACTAAATATTGACTTGCAACTTAGGAGCTTACCAAATGGCGACTATGAACTGAAAATTTTAATGGATTTCGACTTTCAACTCTAAATGTCGCTGAATTCCGACTTCAGACTAGCAACTTTACCAAATTTCGAGTTGCAGCTTGAATGTTTACTATATCACGACTATGGAATTGTGATTTCAATGATTTTCGACCTTAAACTCTAAATTTCATTGGATTCCGACTTCAGTCTAGTAATTTTACTAAATTTTGACTTGCAGTTCGTAAGTTTACTAAATTACAAGTATGAGCTGAATATTTCAATAAAAATCAACTTTAAACTCGAAATTTCGTTGAATTCCGATTTCAGATAAGTAATTTTACGAAATGTTGACTTGCAGCTTGGGATCTTACCAAATTTCGATCATGGACTGAAAATTTTAATGAAATTCGACTTTTTACTCGAAATTTCGTTGAATTCCGTCTCCAGACTAGCAATTTTACTAAATTTTGACTTGCAGCTTGAATGTTTACTATATCACGACTATGGAATGGAAATTTTAATGATTTTCGACCTTGAACTTGAAATTTCGTTGAATTCCGACTCCAGAATAGCAATTTTACTAAATTTTGACTTGCAGCTTGAATGTTTACTATATCACGACTATGGAATGGAAATTTTAATGATTTTCGACCTTGAACTTGAAATTTCGTTGAATTCCGACTCCAGAATAGCAATTTTACTAAATTTTGACTTGCAGCTTGAATGTTTACTATATCACGACTATGGAATGGAAATTTTATTGATTTTCGACCTTGAACTTGAAATTTCGTTGAATTCCGACTTCAGACTAGCAATTTTACTAAATTTTGACTTGCAGCTTGGAAGTTTTCTAAATCACGACTATGGACTGAAAATTTCAATGAATTTCGACTTTGAACTCAAAATTTCATTGAATTCCGACTTAAACTAGAAATTTTACTAATTTATGACTTTCAAACTCCAAAAAAGCAATTCATTTCAAAATAAACTCTTCACAAATATTGTAGATCATGCAAAAATGTAATTTTCAGACACAAACTAGAAGGTAGTCTCTGGAAACAATTACGAAAAAAAAATACTTTCGAAACAACTAGTTGTATATGAACACTGAATTATAAAAAAACACTCTTTCCTATTCAGCTTGTACTTCAAACATTCGTTATGGAATTGAATCAGATATCATTCACAGGACTGCTACACAATATAGTATATGAAAGAAGTTAAACTTCACTTACATCATCCTCAATGGTTGAAATTCGATATTTCAGCATAAGACACTTCCATACAAAAAATTAATCTCTCCTAAAAATATAACCCTTTCAATTTAAATAGTATATCCTTCCAAATGACAATGGAACGAAATGCTAACCTAAGAAATTGGTTCACCCGACATCCTTTGTCACGTTTCTCATACAATGATTTCAACATACCTGTATTTTGTACACAATGATTAGAAAGATTCAACAAAAGACCGTCTTCGTGGGCTTGAAAGATTTATTCCGACACCGTTGAGACAATAATTAAAAACATACAAAGCAAACCATCAAAGGGAGTGTAACTCGTTTTCAGGCAGAAATAACAAGCAGTCACTGTAATAATAATTATATGTACGTGCATGTAATATCCAATTTATTGAACAATGAAAGAATAGTTCCTTAAGAGCAACTATTTTGCAATTGATTAGGAATTACTCGTATTGTGCAGCAAAATCGGTACGAACCTTGAAAATCTTACGGTGCAGAGAATTCTTGAGGCGATAGATAAAGACATAACTAGGTTTCGATGGTAATATGAAATATGTATGAGAGTTAATGAATGTCTGTGTGGAAAGGTTACAGACAGACACAGAAATGTTTTTTATGAGAAAGAGATTGGAACGAGATTTACCAGAAAAAAATCTACATGCTATCAAGCATTTGAATTATTTGGGTAATTAGAGATATCCCTCGGGATATGCTACGATTGATATTTCCAGGTTTCGGTCTGTTCAAAAATGAAGTTTTCCCTATACATTATGGCAATTTGAGAAGTGGCAAATTTCAAAAAAACATGATTCAATCTTTTTATGAAGAGGAAATTATATTTTGGGACATTTGGTAACGACGGATTGAATATTATCATTCATTTTTATTATCCTTTGATTGTGCCAATCATTATTCACATACTAAACCAATTTTTAATGAAAAATGTTTTCCCACATCATGGAAATCTGCAAAAATGATCCCTTTATCAAAAATAAACCACCCAGTGGAGTTCAGTGATTTTCGATTAATTAGTGTGCTTCCACTTTGTCCAAAAATAATTGAGAAGATAGTGGAAACTCAGATAATAGAATTGTAATCACTCATTAACTCAAAAGTAATCAGGGTTTAGGCAAGGTTATAGTTCTGTGATAGCAATGGCTGATGTGCTAGATGGCATTATTGATGCTACTGACAAAAATAAAAGTATAGTCGAAGAAAAAGATATTGTGCACTCTTAAAGTTGGCAGCACTCTCAAAGGCCAAAAAAAACCAATACATAGAAATAAACCGGCAGCGAACTAGTCCACGTCGACTGTAGACTTACGCTAGTTGCACACACACCGATTTTGGACGGCCAGTATAAAATCGGCCGATATTTTATTGGTAGCGGGTGCTTGCACACTCACCGGATTTTTATCGGTCAAACTATCAGTTGCTTTGTTGCCGTAATTAGCACAGACTACCAAAACGAAGTTAATGCGTAGTAATGCATAAGTAATGGCAGTGGACGGCTGCTCACCGGTATTTTACCGGCGACGATCACCGGTCGGCGTGTGTGCCAAGCCCCGTTTCCACATGTGGTTCACTATTGGAATTTGGACGACCGGTACAAAGTCACCCGTCCAAAATCGGTGTGTGTGCAACTATCGTTACGGTGACAAATAGAAATCGTGGTATGTGGGGATGGTTATCGCCGTCGTGTTAAGTTCAGGATCTGATCGCGATTTGAGTGTTGAAATTCGATATTAGTGCAGTTATAATTACTTAAAATTTT
>NW_019294853.1:12193-22444 GCF_000500325.1 Leptinotarsa decemlineata | reverse complement strand
CAGGAGTTTCAAAATGATGTATCACAAGACCCCCCTTTTCATTCATTTTTTTCCCAGATGACGCTCAGTCGCCATCTTGAAAGTTTCATCTGTCAATTTCACTTTAAAATAAAGTATTTATGCATTAATTTCGTTTTCCCAAATTTTAATTTTTTGAGTTGACCCCTTCAAAAAATAAAAGGGGGAACATTAAAGAAATACACTGTATGCATATACATTGTATAAGTTACCACTTTCATTTGTAATTAATGTTAGTGCAGTTCCGTCCTATAAGTAACAAATAAAAGTGGTGAAAAACATAGAAAGTTTCAATTCGCATTTCTTCATTATGATTTCCTACTACGTAGTAACGGCTACATCCATCAATTCATTTTTAGTTCATTGGTGAGAGGCATGAAAGAAGTGATTTGCGTAAAAAATGCATCAAAGAATTTTTATAAAATTTTGTGTGAAAAATGCAATTGAGTGTTCAAAAACACTGACGGTGGCATATGGAAATCGTTATCTGAGTCTGAAAATGTCTTACAAGTGTTGAAAGCTTTTCACATAAGGTCGAGAAGATGTGAAGACGACGCTCATCCTGGACGCCCCAGCACATCAACAACCGATGAAAATGTTGAGGAAGTGAAGAAGATTGTTATGGAGTATCGGTTGGCTCATGATATGTAATTTTTTCGGAAATTTTGGGCATGAGGTGCGTGACAGCGAAGTTCGTTCCATAATTGCTGAATTTTGATCAAAAGAACCGTCGCATGAGCATCGTTCAGTGAATGAACGGAAAGGTTCATAACTGGTGACCAATTATGGGTATATGGTTAAGCTATAATAAGGTCTCACAGGAAGCAAGTCTTTCAACTCTTTCTCAAGAGCGCTAAGATCATTTATTGTTTATATAGCTCGAGGAAGGTGATTGAATATTTTGAGACCATTGTAAATAATGGAATATTTAACTAGGGTCGAAGAAGGCAGCGCTAATTTGAAGCTGAATTTCGCCTGGTTTTCAAAGAGAAGTCAAATCGTTTTGTATATAAATAACGAGACCACAGTTAGGATTCTGTTAGAGACGAGAAAATGCCGACATATGCATCGTATTGCACGTTTTTGTATCAGTGATATTGATCGTAGGCATGCGATAGAAAACACACCCTAAAAGCAAATAATATAATGAAGATGGGATTCGAAGAAAGAATGATAAACCATTTTAGCTACCTCACATCCAAGCTCTAATGCAGTTACTCGTATTGCATAACAACCAGAGGATAGGTTGGATTTTAAACTATCTACATGTTTGTTGAATTCAAAATTATTGTCAATGAACATGCCAAGGAATTTAGAAGTTGTTCAGTGTCAATTTGAATATTATTTAAATGTACAGCTGGAATCTGGCAACGATAGCACTACTTTTATTTTTGAACTCAAGCTCATGAGATTTGAGTCAAACCGGTCTTTCATTTCTCGTGATGTCACCCTCAATAAGTTCATACAACGTATGGTTGCCAGCGGCATGCCATAAAATTGTGGTATCATCAGCAAATGAAGTAAATTTACCTTGGATGTTAATATATTGTAGGTAATTAAAGTAAATCAAGGGTGAAAGTGGACCCAGAACAGAACCTTGTGTGACGCCGCAACTTATACCTACATTTGAGTATGAAGTGGTTTTGACCACCTGGGTGCGATCTGCTGAGTATGATTTAAACCACTTGAGACTTACTCCAGTTATACCGTATCTACTGAGTTTCCGTAAAATAATTTTATGATTCACGCAATCAAATGCTTTGGCCATAACTACAACCACATCCACTGTTTCTTTGTCATTTATGTTGGAATCAACATTGTATAGCATCGGAAGTGTTTTTTTTGCTGCTTTCGGAAACCAAACTGGAAACCAGAAAGCAAAGAAGTTTTGTTTTAAATAATTTTTCTATCAATTTAGCCATTACAGAGATTAGAGAAATTGGACGAAGACAAGGACGAAGACCAGTCCAGCTGATGAAGCAAACACGTCTCGAATAAAATTTATAGTGTAACGAATCCGAAGCCACCCCTGACCGATATGTCGGTCAGCGAGCAAACACATGACATCACCGCAAAAGAATGCAGTCGGTAACCGCCAATTAAACTATAGTTGAGTACCGAAACGACTACAGAATTGTAGAACAATCGTTACCGATATATAAGGTCGGCTTCTCGTCCAGAATCTGGACGAGAGTTCAGAAAGTGAATCGAGCGGTTAAACAAATAAAATAAGCGTTAAGTGCTTAGTGTTGTAAGTAAATTAGTTTGTGATAGTGAAATATTGTTGAAAATAAATTTGTTTGAGACAGTTAATTGTTTAAACTGTTACAATAGTGTGAACATTCAATGATTATTATCATGGATTTATTAAATTTCATCAAGTTAATTCACAAATCAAATACTCTTCATTCGGGTGAAAGATAGTTCAGGACCAAAGCCACTGGGTATATTCAACCCTCCACTACAATCCACGAGTGTTTATTATGACCTGGGTGAAAGGTAAAGCGTTACAGACACTATTTATAGTCAGTAGCTTCAGTTGGGCACATAATATTGGCGATGGGATCTTGATTGAGTAATATGGTATTGGAATATTTTGGATCGACTCTTTTCGAACGAGTTTGGCTTTTAAATTGATTGAAGGAAGCCGTATACACGTCCATTCAATGAATAATTCCTACGAACGTCCATAACTCAGATTCTGAGCCGGAGCGATACGAAGTAACTCACCAAATCGTAGCAATAACTTACGGAGTGTTTACGTAGCCCATGTATGCGTCTACCGAGAAATTGCAATGTTTATCGGATCCTCTCCAAACGGTGCATCTGGTGGCTGGAAAAGCTCTTTCGTTCCTCACCGATTCTGCATAGAGCCTCCAGGCTCTTACGTGACTGCATGCGACTGAAATGAATATATTGATACGTAAATAACCAATTAAGAGGATTAGAGTAACGATATTTTCCTTCAGAATACATTATCTTTCATTTCGTTATTTATTCCGACCATATATTTGAGTTATTATGCCTTTGATATTACGGAAAATTGGATAAGTGATGGTTGAGTTGCATTGTCGCATTTGAAAAGAGTTCATTTCAGCAATTACCTCCAATTTCCCATTTCATAATTCGATAAGAATTGAACATAATGTAGGTATTTTGACAAAATGGTTAAGTCTTTCATGGCAGAGGTTTTCAGAGTCACTATTTTCCGGGTTTGAAGGCTGTTCATTATTGGAGTTTCTTCCTCACGTTTAGCTGGCGCGATTGGCTAGTTTCCTCAGACATTTATACATCCTGAGTTTATATCTTCGATAACTGAATATTACGACTGCTTAACGCGTATTTATGTTGACTCCTCAGGTACTTTGGTGTGCTAATACCTGTGTAGTCAAAGTAAACGATATTGTGTACACTTAAAGTTGGCGGTACTCTCAAAAGCCAAAGAAAACAATGCATAGAAATGAACCGGCTGCGAATTAGTCAACGTGGACTGTAGAATTGGCGGTTCGTATTGGATACTTTTTACTAACCAAGTTTTATGATTGGCTGAAGTGTCATAAAATAAATTTGAAGTCATGTTACGGTGACGAATAGAAATCGGAGAATGCGGGGATGGTTATCATCGTCGTGTAATCAATGTTCAGTTCGGCAACTGATCGCGATTTTATGTTGGAATACGATATTGGTGCAGTTATAATTACTCAAAATTTTTGTTATTTGTTTGAAATGTGGCGTCCTTCGATAAATACTAATAGTAATAACGAGTGTGATAACAACGCATACTCTTTCCAGTCTAGTGATTCCAATAGCGATGGTGAACAATGCGAGAAAGATTCGTATGCATTTGAATATTGTAATACAGAGAGTATGTTTCAATGAATATGAGAATCTACATCTGAAGTTTGGTTTCGAGGGAAACAAACTATAACTAGTAACATCAGATTTGACCAAAATTTTTTTCTCAACTGTACGTAAAATAGATAAAAACAAACCTTATGAAAGCAGGACGAGATGTGACACAGGATTATCAAAACTTTTAGTTGTTCATCTAATAAAATCATTGGAAAAAACAATATACGACTGTTAAAAGAGCAATGAGATTCCAACAACTGAAATCATACGGAAGAAATTGATTACTTCCAGCCATAACGTGAGCTGCTGTAACAAAACTACCCAGAATTGGATGAAGAAACTAAGATTTAGATTTAAAATAAAAAACAAACGTCAATCAGATGCGGAGAGCAGAAGAATAGAGGAATTGACTAACAAATAACTGAATATAGACAAGAACAACGGCAAATTTTCTATTTGGACAAAACTTGGTATGACATTCACGGCACAGTTACGAAAGGGTGGACTGATGGTTGTTCGCCAAACATGCCTGCAAACAAAGGATCGCAATCATTGTGCATTGCGGAGAAAGTGAAGGATGGGTTCCGAATTCTTTGAAATTATGTGGAAAAAAACTTGAGGACTGCAATGTTGACTATCATAAGAACATGGAAGCTAAAGTTTTTTAATGGATAACAATTTGTATTTTGAAGAATACTATACTAAAAACCAACTACTTGAAGTTTTACAGACGAAAACATTTGATAAAGTGTATGCTCTTGAGAGTATTCCTGAAAAGTATGGACACACCATACTGAGACTTTCCCCTTATTTTTGGGTTTTCAACCCCATCGAGTTGATTTGGGGAAAATTGAAACAAATCATCAGGCGTAAAAATAATTTTCCAAAATTTGATAAGTCGGTAATAGAGATAATTGAAGAAGAAGTATCTAATATTACCTGGATTTGGTAAATTGTCAATAACGTTCGTTGATCCTTATCTACTTGCCGTCACGCTGTTTACTTTTCTTGAACTTCTTAGACAGTATTTGATATTCTTGTTTGAAACCTCCATTGATATACAAAGATCCTAAGAGAGGTCGTCCTCATCTGTTCATCAGAATAAACATTTTTTTTTATTGAATTCTATACACAGATGAGTATATTCCGAATGCATTACCAATCAAAAATTGTTTTTCATGACTATCCTTAACAAAAAGGTGACTTTTTTTGTCATGTTTCGGCCAGAGCCCTTACAGTTCTGAAACAAAATTTGGAAAATTTCTATAGAACGTTTTGGGGCAGACAGAATTGGTTCCACAGAAAATTTCAATATGTGCAATAGGTTTGCAGTTAGAATTGAAAATGAACTTTTCTTATGCCATCGTTATGTTCAGTACTATCGAAACTATTTACAAAAAAAATTTGACCAACTACTTTGTACACTTTATTAAGAGGAACAAAAAATGTCTCATGAACATTTTTGGCACTTATAACTATTCAAGAACTTTTTTGTGAGATTTTGACGGGACAGACGACGTCTGTTTTGGTGAATTTCCACATTTTTTTTACATCTCAACTTGTTTATAACTTTTGCAATTTTTTTTATGTGCTACGGAACAGTATCAGGTCATTTTTCTAGATATCCTTCCCTATCGAATGAGCTATCACACATATTTTGCCGACCATTATCTCTATTTTTCACCATTTTCAGTTTGTGAACAATACTATAATTCCAAAATAGTAGGCAGTAAATTCTTAAAAATGACTGACGTTTTTGCCTTAATCTGCGTCTTGTAGTGGCGTACGGAAATTATATCAAACAGGTGAGGAAAAATGGTGATGAAATATAAGGAATTACAATCTTGACAACAATGTGTTTGTTTGAATACAATTATATTCCTGAGAATTTAGTGCCTACTATTATGGAATTGTACTATAGACTAGTATGCGAGTAGCCCTCAGGAGATATGCATATTCATCATCACACATATACGATAAAAAACGTAATTTTTTCTGAACATACAGCAGCTTATTTTTTTCCAAAAATATCAATAAATCGTTAGTATAGTGAGGAAAAGATTCAGATACTCACGAACTTGATCGACAATTCTCTGTCTAACCAAATAACTAGGTTGGCATCCAGGTTGTAGTGCTCTTCCACCATTTGGATAAAAGTCAGCATGTCCTACAGATAAAGGAAAACCGAAAATTCCCGAATCTGTATGAATAACGTCAACATATTCAGCGTCATTTGAATTGAGTCGTTTGGAAATATCTGAAAACAATAATGGCGTTTGATAGAAACTGAACAGACGAAAAAAACCTGAAATTATGTGTTATATTTTCAACATCCAATTAACTCAAAATGATTAAAAACGTTTAGTGGAGACTAACTGACTCACCGTCGGTTAGCCGTATTTTGGGAAATAATAATAAAAATGAGAAAAAACTGTCTGTTTCGTAACGACTTTTATTTGTAAGTAACGTTACTGCTGTTTCGTCCTTTAAGGACATTTTGAAACTGATACAATAAATAATTAGATTAATATCCAGAAAACTGGCAAATTCAGGTTGTTTAATATGCTTCATTGAATGAAAATAATGGCGTTTTACCAACACTTCTTGTTATACTGGAAGTCGGTACCAACTTCTTAAATTCAAACTCTCACAACATTCTATAGTATGTTACAGTATCCTTCACCATTCAAATTTTCATCATAAATATAGCATCCAACTGTCGGACATTACGCCTAATTTCAGTATTATCTTAGGAGAATATTTTAGAAAAGTTCATTCTTCTCATCAAATAGTTGTTACATTATAATGATTACTAGCGAACCGCCCCGGCTCCGCACGGCTGCAATGCTGATACTAAATATAAATTCACGCACCGGACATTTAAGGACATGGATAAACAGTGATGAAAATGTAACTTTATTTTATGAACGCACATCTACAACATAAAACGTACCTACATAAAAAAATTCAGCCTTCGAAAATATAACCGTACGAGAAACATTGATGAAAAGGTAATTTTCATATGTAAACGGGCCCCTTTTATCACCAGGAGGGAGTCCCAGTTGGAATATTTGAAAATCTTCTCTTAGTGCGCATGTGTGATTAATGACTCGTTTATTTTGTGGAAATTCATGATCACTTCAATGAAATGCATAAGCATTTATAAGTATAGATTTTTCACTTATAATTTTTTTTTGAGTCGTAACATGAAAATGTTCAGGGTAACACTTTATAGTTAACGAAATAACCAGCTTGGGTTCTATCAAAAAATGTATGCACGATTGGAGTACTCTTCCACAGATTTTTCATGAAATTGAGATGAAAATGAAACACGATTTTTTATGGACCTCTCTGAGGATTGTCAACAATCTGAAAAAAAATGTAATGGAAAAATATTATATTTATCAGTTACTTGTCGCATTTGATGATTCTGTCTATTTTTAACACCTGTATTCAGTTTCCCATTTAAATTATTTTTTGAGATTGGGAAAGGTGAAAATTACCAAAAATTTCGATAAAAAACGATGATTTTCTCCTCAAAAATGACATTCAACCGATTTCTTTCAATACATCTACTACCATTCAGCAAACCTCTCAACTTTGTTGAAACTTTAATCATTGAATATGTACTATGGACTCATTTTGTAGTCATTAACAGTTTCAACAATAATATTCAAAAACAACAATATCCAAAAATGAATTAAAGTTAGCCAAAATGTTGCTGCAGATGTTGCTAGGTTGTCTGCTAGGTCTTGTGCCATTATTCGTTTCTGAGAAAATTGAAACAATAAATGAAAACACTCTTATAATCAAAGGAAAGCTGAACCTCAATTCGACAATGAATGATGAGGTCTGTTCAGAAATTGAATGTTCAAATTTCGCGAAATACGTAAATTCGATTGATGATTTTTTTATGTTGCTCCACTCATCGCGATCATATGTTCACAATTTCAGTTGTTTAGCATTTTCAGTTTTTTCTATGTTTTTTACCACTTTTATTTGTAACTAACGTTACTGCAGTTACATTTTCAAACTTATACATGTACAGTGCTTTTCATTAATGTTCCTTTTATTTTTTGAAATGGTCATCTCAAAAAATTGAAATTTGGGATAATGACATTGATGCATGAATACTCAATTTTGAAGTGATATAGTTCGTTGATATTATGATTTCACAGTAACTATGGTTTGCAACTCGTCAGTGCAAGGTTCCGCTTTGAATACCCTAGTGATGGCTATAAATAAATCCTTTTCTCTTGGAAATTTCCCTCCATGTCTAAAAACAGCTATTTTAATTTCTCTTTTCAAAAGCTGTCCAAACCAAAATAACTTCAGACCTATCTCCATGCTGTCAACACTCTCAAAAATCATAGAAAAAATGGTGAAAAAAAGGGTATTAGCTTTTCTTTATAAATACAATATATTATCTAACTGTCAATTTGACTTTTAGAAGGCAAAAGGAACAAATGATGCAATCTTTTCCTATCTTGAACATGTCTACACACATCTCAACAATGGTGAGGTCGTAGCTGCAGTATTCTGCGATTACTCCAAAGCTATTGATTGTATTAATCATGAACTTCTTTTGCAAAAGTTGAACTATTATGGCTTTAGTGGAGCGTGTAATTACTGGTTCAGGTCTAACTTAAGTGATAGAAAACAGTTAGTAAGATCAAACGAAAAACTATCCCACACTAAGGATATCTTATGGAGCGTTCCACAAGGATCAGTACTGGTCCCGATTCTCTTCCTTATTTATGTAAATGACCTTGTTACTCTCTCAATTCAAGGAATTTTTACGATCTTTGCGGATGCCACCACGCTCCTTTGACATGAAAAAATACTTCTAATATGAAAGAAACTATCTCTAGTGATTTAGAAGTTATGAAAAAATGGTGTGACGCAAACTACTTGTGCTTTAATATTAAAAAAACTAACCTACTCAGCTTCAGCTATAATATTAACAATTTATACTTGAATGGACAAATTCTTGAGAATAAAAACTAATCCAAATTCCTGGGAATCTTCATGGATAACAAATTAAAATTTGATCAACATATTTCAGCTTTGAATAAAAAATTGGCATCAGGATGTTATGCACTTCCAATAGTTTCAAATGAACTGAGTTCTTCCACAACAAAAATGGTATATCATTCCCTGTTGAGTCCCACCTGAGATATGGTGTTGCCTTCTGAGGATTTTGCAGTCAACAACTTTTTTATTCAGTGTTTGTTTTGCAATATTTTCTATTGTTATATTTTATCTATTAGATATGTGAATTTAGTTTTGCTCAAATTAAGTTTCTGGTATTTACCGAACACATAATATAACAACGTTTACAAAAAACTGAAGGATGATCTAACAAAATCAATTGAACAAAAAATTCATAGAACATTGGCTAAACATGAAGACATGCTAACCAAAACAGAACGCTAACCAAAACAGAACGCTAACCAAATTTCCCATTTTAGTAAACCTCCTCGTTTCTATGGTTAACCAAAAATACATAAACCTAATGTTCCTTTAAGACCAATTGTGAGTTCAATTGCATCTCCCTGTCAGAAATCAGCAAGATACCTTTTTGAAATTTTGAAACCAATAGCAGCAAACAGTAATACAACCCACTTCATAGATGAACTTAAAGATATAACACTCAGTGATGGTGATGTTCTGATGAGCTTTGATGTTGAAAGTCTTTTCACGAATGTTCCTGTTGATAAAACTCTTCAAATAATTGTCAGATCCAGGTTGGAAAATGACTTGACTTCAAAACATCGAACGAAGTTCGATATTTTGAAGTCATATTTTGAAATCATCTCCATATTTTCAATATGGAGATGATTTCTATCAACAAGAATTTGGCATGGCTATCTCCCATCTCAAGTAACATAAATATGGAGTATTTTGAAGAATCTTTTGTTGAAACTTACCAGAATGGCCCCAAAGTTTGGTGGAGATACGTTGACAATATCTTTGCTGTTTGGAATAGAAACCATGATGACCTGAATGCTTTTTTAAATTATATCAACGAGCGGGAGCCGACAATAAAGTTCACAATAGAGATTGAACAAGATGGTCGACTCCCTTTCCTTGATGTAATGTTGGAGAAGTCATCCGATCAATTCGATACAAATGTTTATCGGAAGAAAATACATACAAATAGATATCTTCACTATACATCGAATCATCATGCGAGTGTTGAAAAAGGTATAATAAATTGCCTTTACAAAAGAGCTAAAATGATTTGCAATTCAACTGAAAATTTCAATAAAGAAATATCATTAATTAAATCTGTTTTGAAAGATAACGCTTATCCAGATTCGTTCATAAACTGAACACTACTCCCCTGGCTAATACCACGAAGTGCGTTGGATTATATCC
>NW_019294852.1:4939-42726 GCF_000500325.1 Leptinotarsa decemlineata | reverse complement strand
AAAAATTGTTTCTCTTGTCTTGTGCCTTTTCATAATGTGTATGCCTGTAAGAAGAAGACTATTTGCAATATTAACAACTACAAAAAATATCATCATCATCTTTTGTACCCATCAGATGATAAAAATGATATTACAAATTTGGAATCCACCTCGATTCCCAGTGAAAATGTCAATGATATTGAAGTCAATTGTCATATTTCTACAAAAAAACATGTTTTACTCAAAATTCTACCGGTCACCGTCAACTATAATTCGATAAATGTCAAAACCTATGCACTTTTAGTTGATGCTTCGACAGTTACATTGATTGAAGAACAGTTGGCAAACGAATTGAATCTCCAAGGACCTCAACAATCACTTAGTATTCAATGGACTAACAATCAAGTCAAAGAACAAGAAGATTCCAGAGTTGTCAGTTTCAAAATAAAATCAGAAAAAAGCAGTGCGGAATTTCAAGTAAGACATGCAAGAACAATGAAAGGATTATCACTACCTACACAAACTGTGGAAAGGTAAGATTCTCAAAAAGTATCCTTATATAAATAAGAAAATTGCCCCAATGATAAACGCCAAACCTAGAATCTTAATTGGTCAAGATAATTGGCCATTATTGGTCAACAGAAAGATTATTACTGGTCCATGGAATGGTCCAGCAGTAAGTAAGACATTGCTGGGTTGGGTTATGCATGGAAATGTTTGTTCTAGACCAGGTACTCAAATTCTAAAAAAAGTGAATTTGCTTGTTATACTCCAATAATGCTGTGTATTTTCATTTATTTGACAATAAAACACGCATTCTTAAGGACATAATTTTTTTCGAAAATCTTAACTTCCATAAGCCAGTTCACCAAAACATCCCCGGCCATGGAACACAGAGGGATGATTTAGACAAACATCACGAACTTGTGAAAGAACAATGGAATATTGAAATTTCTGGAACAGATACAATTGAGAAACCCATGACAAAAGAGGGCAAGAGGGCACAAACCATTCTAGATAAGACTATGAGAAGAATTGGAGACAGATGGGAAACTGGACTCTTGTGGAGGAATGAATATGTAGTTCTCCCAGAAAGCAGAAAGAATGCGTCGAAAAGGTTAGCAAGTACAGAAAGGAGAATGGACAAAAGCTTCGAATATGGTAATACATACTCTGAGAAGATGGATGACTTTCTGAAAAAAGGATATATTCACAAACTCACGAAAGAAGAATGTAAAATTCAATCCCCAAAGATTTGGTATCCTCCACATTTTGGTATTATTAACCCAAATAAACCGAACAAATTCAGAATTGTGTTTGATGCTTCTTCAAAATCAAATGGCATCAGTTCGAATGATTGCTTAATGACAGGTCCCGATTTATATAATTCGCTTTATACAATTTTGATGAATTTCAGGATTAAGAAATATGATTTCACCAGTGATATCAAAGAAATGTTTTTACAAGTGAAAGTACGCCACGAAGATTGACCAGCTCAAAGGTTTCTATGGCGTGGACTTGACAGAAATAGAGCTTCTCGAGAAGCTCGAGAATTTAGCGAGAAATTTCCAGCAGCAACGAAAGAAATCATTGAACATCACTATATGGATGATTACCTAGGTAATACAGGTTCCATTGAGGAGGGTAAGAAACTCATTGATGATATTATATATGTTCATTCATAAGGTGGATTGACCATATGTAATTGGATCTCTAATTCAACTGAAATTTTCAATCATATAAATCCCAAGTTGACACTATTTGAAGAGAAAAACTTTCAGTCAAATTCGGAAAATGTAACTGAAAGAATTTTAGTTGTTTTTTGGAATCCCTTTAGTGATACCTTTATATTTCAAACAAAATTTCATGTGATTGACAATGAAATTTTGGAATTGAAACGACGACCAACTAAGCGAGAAATATTGAAATTGGTCATGCCAATTTTGGACCCTTTAGGTTTTTTGACTTATTTCACAATTCAGAGCAAAATCAGAGAAGTTGTTGTCCAGAATTTAAGACAAAAATATTGGATTTTACGTATTAGACAAGCAATTAAATCAGATGGACACAAAGTCAAACGTGTAAAAATCGAAGAGCTTCTCCAAATATACCAATTATGGGACAACTGCCACCTTGTCGACTTGAGAGAACAAAACGACCACTCATCAAGACAGGAGTAGATTATTTTGGACCTACAATGGTAACTGTCAAGACAAGTCATGAAAAACGTTATGGTGTAATTTTTCCCTGCATGGCCACCAGAGCTGTACATTTAGAAATTGATCATAATCTTTCTACTGATGGGTTCATAAATGTTTTGAGACATTTCGGGTGTAGAAGATTTCCAGAAGAACTCTATTGTGATAATGTATCCAACTTCAGATCAGCACAACGTGAACTCCAAGAACCGTTGAACATTCTGAAGCAGAGAGAGATAAAAACATTTCGCTGAGTGAAGAATATATATTGGAAATTTAATCTTCCATGCAGTCCAAATATGGGAGGTGCCTGGGAACGTCTCATCCAGATTGTTAAAAAAATCTTGAAGGAGATGTTACAAACCAAATATCCTCAAGAATATGTTCCACGAACTGTTCTAGCAGAAATAGAGAATGTAGAGAACTTACGACTTCTGACACACATTTCTCTGGACTCTAGCGACTCTAAACCAGTCACACCAAATCATTTTCTAATCGGACCTTCTTATGCTGCAATGTCTTGCGTTGACTTAGAAAAAGAAAATTTCAACCTACTCTCAAAATGGAAAGCAGCTCAAAAACTAGCAGATATATTTTGGAAGAGGTGGACATATGAATACCTTACATATCTGACAAAACGAAGCAAATGGCAACAAGAAACATCAAGTATCTGAAAGAACGATGTTGTTCTTATCGTTGACCCCAATGGTCCAAGAAATTATTGGCTCAAAGGGAGAGTTTTGAATTTGTATCCTGCAAAAGACAACCGAATCAGAATAGTCGACGTTCAGTTAGCTAACGGAGTCATTTTGAGGAGACCTGTTTGAAGACTCTCTGAAAATCGAATTTCAAAAATCATCAAAAATCGGTCATTCGGCTTGATATAAAGAAATCTTGTACATTTCAGTTAAGATTATTAATTAACAATATGTCGTATGGTTTTGAAAATAATATTATAATCAACACGAAAAAAAGGTCTTTTCGAGCCCTGAAGAAGAATTTAAATAAATTCGAAACGTCGGCAAAAATACAATTGATTTTTTAAGGAAAAATTGATTATGTTACCCAACCAACCCCTTTTTCAAGCAAATACAACTGCTGAAAATGTAATAATGCATTTAAAGAGCGTTTTTGTTCGTCTCGGCATACCAAAAACTTTATTTTCTGATAAAGGTCCACAATTCTCTTCTGAATTATTCAATTCATTTGCTAAGACGTGTGAATTTGACCACCAAACTTCTTCACATATATACATATCTTCACATATCCACAAGGTAATGATACGGTAGAACACGCTGTGCCAACTTTAAAAAACATTCTTAAAAAAATAGGGATGATCAAAAAGATATGTATTTGGCCCTGTTATAGTATGGAAATAGTCCAGTTTCATATGAGATTTGTTCACCAGCACAACTTTCAATGTTGAAAAAATTACGAGTAATAATTCCTATTGAAGATAGTATCTTAAAATCGAGTTTAAAAAACGTCGAAAAAACTAGATAAAAATTAAGTAACCGTCAGGAAGTACAAAGGTATTATTATGATGAAACAACTCAAAAAAGTTTACCAGAGCTTAAAAAGGATACAAAAATGATTTAGGGTACTAATTCTAGATGGCATCCGAGAGGAGTTATAAAGTTAGACATAGGTCATATAAAGTTAGGTTGGATAATTATAGGAAGAAACAGAAGGTTTCTAGCTATCACCCCAGAAGAAAAAAAAATGAGAATTCTGAATTTGAAAAACCGAAAGTTTTGGAAGGTCTTTTATACGGTGTTTCTCTAGCTTCATTGTTTCTAGGATTATGTATTGTTTTGTGGAGTATATTGAGTGATAGGTTTTGTGTTTTGATTTGTATTTGTTCCTGGATAAGTGAATTATGAATTCATGGAGGTTTAGGTTTTCTCAGATGTTCATACGGTTTCCTTTATTGACTTGTTCGAAGATTTTGATGTTTTCTGGTGGTGGAAAGTTACGTTTGTTTTGTATGGCGTGTGTTGCGAAGTTTGATTTATATGACATTGGGTTTATGTTTGCTTTTTTGTGCTCGTCGTACCTTTGGATCAGTTTTTTCTTGGTTTGGCCGACATAGAGTTTGTTGCAGCCCAAGCATTGTATGCTGTACACTCCGTTTAGGTTTCTGTATTCTTCTTTTTCAAAGCTGGTAATTTTGTGTAATTTTCATTTTCGGATGTTGATGTTCAAGGTTTTGAAGATGTTTGTTGATTTTTGGTTTGGTGACTTATGTATGTGAATGCATCCTATGTATGTATGTGAATGCATCTTTGTGTTGTTTTATCTGTTGGAGTAGTTTGATCCTTATTCTGTATATTTTGTTTGATTGTAGTCAGTGGGTGGTTTGGATTCGCGGGTATGGTGGAGCTTGTTTGTGTAGGTTTCCTGCATATTGTCATCTGAAATTTTGTTTTGTTGTGGTTGTATCCGATAGTTGTGTCTAGGTAGTTGAGTTTCGTGTCGTTTTCTTCCTCTATGCTGAAAATCAGTTTTTGTTTCGTGTCGTTTTCTTTCTCTATGCTGAAAATCAGTTTTTGATTCATTTAGTTAATTTCCTCTGTTATTTGTTCTATTCTTATTCCTTTGTTTTGTGTTATGTATAGGCCATCGTCAACGTATGTGAACCATTTTTTTTCGTCGTATGTTTTTATTATTGATAATAATTTCGGATATAAAGCTAAATAGTGGGGATCCTTCTGGGAATCGATTTGTTGAAAAAATCATTTTTTCACCGGAGAAGTATGGTATATAGCGGGCGCCTAATTATTTTTTCGTCAAAATACCGATAAATTAAAGGAATTTTCTGCTGGTCTAGTATGCCTAATAATCTTATAATACATGTTACAGTTTATATTTTCTAAAATTCTTCTTTCACTGAATTGTTTCAAGCTTTGGGTAATTTTTGTTGCTTCACTTTCAAAATAAATCTAGAAAGTACTCTGAATAACCATTCAGTTACGATTTTCTGATTGGATGGGATTCGATAAATATGTACCATTTATTGGACTATTATCATTGAGAATATTACTACTTGGCACGGTTCGAAATTTATGTTTATAGTTCAGTGCACATTCATCAGAGAGAATATTCTCAAATTTCAATACTCCTTCATACACTCACGTGTCGAGACGTGAATTTATTTCACGTTATGCAAAAATGGTATGTTCTACTCCACATTTAAGTTATTTGTACCCTGTGAAATGTATTCATTGACTGACAGACAAAAACAAATCCTATCAAAATTTCAATGAATTCATCAAATAACTGAGTAATTCGAGTTGAGCGTTGCATATTCCTGCATTCATTGGAGATTCGTTCATACATTATTGGAATATGAATCATTTTGTTTCTGCCGATCAGCCATTCTTTGTCAACAGTATTTTTTGAATCTAGAATCCAATGAATTCAGACTTTCGTGTCGAAAATATTTGTGACTGATCTATTTCCATTTTGGCATGGATTCCTGATGGAAACAGATCTCACAGGAGGAGAAATGTTGTTTCTAGATATTCGATTGCAAGTTTTCCTTTTCACACTCAGGTAAGTCGTACAAGTATTGTTGCGCTGTAGTTCCGTGCTCTCCGTTCCATCTGTTCCTGCAAAACAAAAAGAAACTATCAGATACGTTTCCGAAGGTAATTGTTTGTAAATGCTGATCAGGTGAAAGTACTTAGTTCAATCATAGTCAATATTGAGTCAATCGATATGATATAAAGGTTTTAAAAATACTTCATGATCACCATATATTCTTCTTCGAGACACCTCATTTCTTCCTGATGAAATGAACTTATTTGGAAATGAATATATTTTTTTAAACTATATTTATTTTTTAGTTTAATATGCTATAAAAGCGTGTTTTTTAGTCTAAACTATATTTATTTTATCTAAACTTTGGGATCAATAAGCCGTATATTGTTTAGAGAAATGACCATTGATATTTTCCGATTCCGGTGAGGGAGCCTGAAAATCAGCTACCAAGCCCAAGGCAGTAGGTGCGCAAAGGAGTGTTACAAATAAGGCAGCAGGCGTGTGTGTTAATGAAAAAAATACTTTTTTCAAATGAAGAAATACATGTAATGTGAGTTCGAATTACATCAAGGAGGTTACGTTCAGCGCCATCTGCTCGCGAATAGATCGAGCAAAAATGTCGATATATCAAGGAGGTTACGTACAGCGCCATCTGCCCGCGAATGGATCAAGCCATAATGTCGATATATCAAGGAGGTTACGTACAGCGCCATCTGCCCGCGAATAGATCAAGCAATAATGGCGATATATCCAGTAGGTTATGTACAGCGCCATCTGCCCGCGAATAGATCAAGCAATATTGTCGATAATTCTGTCAAATACAGATCCCGAACTTGAGAGTTACAAACAAACAAACATACATACATACATACAGGTGAAGCTGATATAAAGCGTGTAATAAAAATATCGCTGTGAATGAGACAGGTACAGTTGAAATATTATCTGCAGGTTCCAGGTGATTACGTAGATGGAGTAGAACATGTACAACCATTTCTACGTGGATATAGTGATTCTTACTGGGTATATCTGAATCGACTGATGTTTTTTCAATTCCAAAGAAAAATAACGAAAAGATTTTGCAATTTTTCTGAATTTTTTAGTAATCTTACGGGTATCAAATGCTTCTTTACATTACAAAATTGATCATCGCTCGATTGAGAGCAATTCTCATTCTCTTTTTATACCGCAGCTGCTTGAGAAAACTTTTACTATATGATTTGTGTGAAAGCTATTTTCATGCCTGACGTTTCGTCTACTACTGCGTTAGACATTATCAAAGACGATATGGTAACGGTCGCAGTGCCCGAGTTGGTGCTCGAGTTGTTGTTCCCGTTGTTAGACACGCAGTAACTAAAATAATAATAACAATAATGTTCATTTCCAAAGAAAAAGGTACATTTATATCAATAACAAGTTGCTAGGGTAGATTTACATATGACAACATTATTCAATGCTCTACAAAAATTGCATTTTGAAATAAACAAATGAACCACTGAGGCTAAGAAGCTAGCTAGCTCAACAACATTTAAGTAGTGGGTAGTAGAGAGAGTTGATAGATATAATCCCATGATGTATTCAAATATGTAAATGAAATGGAGTGTTCCAGTATTTTGTGTTTGGCAAAAGTAGAATCATCCTGTTTCAGTGTCAGTTTCACAATGGTATATGTTAATTTGTTGAAAATTATTATTAATGTACAATTTTGAAAAAGGGAAAGATGCATAGGATCACCCGATATATTTATTTGAAATGTATATCCTTCAATTGTACTAGAGGAAGTGAAATGAACCAGTATTTGCCTAGTTATCGTTTCATTCACACCCATGGCCAATAAAACTCTCTCAACGTTAACGAGATAGGAAGTAGACTCCTTCTGAAGACGCCAACTCAGATGGAAGTGTAGTGAAAATGTATATCGGATACCTTCATTTCAAAATGAATAATTTGATTCAGTAGAACTATCTTTTGCCAATCACTGCTGATTGAGGAATTTGCACAAAACTTCCTAAATAACCATGTTTTCAAATTTCAAATGAGAAACTCTTCATAGATGCTGACAAAATTCGTCAACTGCATTTTGTGTTAATATAATAGCAGACAATCTGCTCTACTCTTCGTGCATCAATTTGTAGATTTCTGCGATCCTTAGTGCACATGTGAATAGTCCCATTCCCCGCTTAAATTTTGAAGACAAAATTTTAAAGAAAAAGAATCTCATATATATTTAGAAATTCTTCAGAACCTCATTCACCTATGGTTTTAAGAAGATGTGGCAAATATCCAAGATGAATCAGGAAATCTAACAAGATGGTGATCGACCACATTTTAGTAGTCCTGTAAGGGATTGGTTAGATCAGGCATACTCATGCATGTATATTGTAGGCGCGGTCTGTCGGAATGGCCTACTTGTTCACTGGATTTGGCTCCTCTAGATTTTCTCCGTCAGGGCTCAAATGATTTTTTTATGTATGAGATAAATGATAAGAGGGGTAAAATAAAATTCTATCGTTTTTTGCCTTTGAAATTGAAATTCAATATATTGTAAAATATGTTCTAATTCATTCCTCTTCACAATGATCATTTAAATAAAAAATTTGACATGGTTGGCGAAGTTACAGTATTCCTAGTTCCACATTCAAACATCAATAACTTCGTAAACAGTTTCTGAAATCTGAAGAAAAGGTCATTGCATAGAAACTGGAGATATCTTCCTTACACATTATTACAAGACCACCTTTCTATTTGAAAAAAAAAGTTGATGGTACCGTTTCGGCGGCAAGTGATGTCCCACTAATGACATTTCAATAAAAAAGAACTGAAAATGATTATGTTTTACAAAAATTTTGCCCGACTGTAATATCATATCCCGTTCAAAAGTTAAGAGGGTAGGACTATTCAACTAGTTACGTCAGCACTGTATAAAATTCTGTAACTGAAAGTTCTCCCGAGCGGGGATCACTGAACACTGCAGGAAGTTATAATTACGCAACTTCTTATGAAGTACACACAGCTCAACCATGATCATCTCATATCCCGAGAGGATGATAAGTTTAGGTTGTGAGATCATTAAATCAAAGCATATCTTAGTATTTCCGATGTTAGACAGTCTGATTCCTTTAAACTCTGTGAAACTTACTTTGTGTCGACATTATATACTTTTCTTTTTAATGCTATAAGGTATAGAATGCGTCCGTTATGTAACGCATAAATTCATGATTGAGTAGGTATATACAGGTCATTATTGAAAATTTCCAGAATAGCTACATTTTTGAAAGTTGATTTTATTTTGTAAATGATGATTATATATATACAGGAATGTGTACATTGGAATGATCACATCATCACCGATACTTTTTTAATCTGGAGTACCCTAATCTTTCTCCAATTCCTCAATTCTCCAATTTCTCAATCAAAACATACACCACATATTGGTGCAGAAAGGACAATAGCATAAAAGATGTTTTGACAATCTAATTAGAAAGTTGTGCGTTCATGTAATTCTTTCAACATGGTATACGAAAATAATGAAAATTCTTCACTGAAACTGCGAAATTGTTATACAGCTACACTGAATTTTCGCATATGACCGCATATCAATTACTTACTACGGCATGGAATTTATCATATATATAAAAATAGTTGTACACGTTTCAGGAGTTTCATGACATGATGACTTGGAATATTAAACCATTCATCATAATAAGAACGCCATTTTCACTTTATAAATTCACAATTGAGACGAGTTTTGCTACACGGTAGCTTCTTCATCAGTTGGAATGTATACTCGTAACTATTATCTTGGATAGGTTCTGGATAGTCTCAATAATTTTCATCAAGTAACGAGTCGATGTATTCATGATATGATATCATGAGGAAGACTTGTCACTGCTGTTATTGTTTTTAGGAAATGTTAACGCGTTCAATACAATTATTAAGTGTTTTGTTTGTTGGACATAAATATTGTGCGCCTGAACTTGATTCTATTCATCCAATGATAATGGAAAGCTATGAAATGTCAATTCACTAACCTTTGTGTTGTTACCACAATACAATATGCAAAAATACTAACAGCCAATGTTTTGATCATTTTCACCTGAAGTATTGATTGTCATATGATAAATATCGAATCCACGTGCACTAGATATGAATTTCATTCCACCTAAATACTACATGATTTTTCTAAATGCAGTACAATTTTTATGACAGTTACAAAACATCTCGAAATTACACGTGTTGCCTCTTATGAAACACATTAAACTGACTGTGAAATACTCTCAATCATTTTTACGTGAGAATTGTGAATTCGTGTCTGGAGCTGTGTTCACTAATGTTTTTCTCTGTATTGAACAGAATTTTTCATTTTTCCATTTCATTGAGCCTCCATCACGTGAATAATGGGGTGAATAGTCATTCAAGAAACTGAATGTACTAGAAATAACATCTGAATGTGCATCAAACAAAAAACGGAAAACATGAAACAATAACTCACTTAAATTGAAAGGGTTATATTTTCAGCAATGAATAATTTTTGGGAAAGAAAATTTTTGGCTTTCTACTAGTCCATGTTGAAAAATAGAGGGAAATCTTCCAGAGAAAGAAAAAAAACAATCAATTTCAAAAGAAGTAACTCTATATACAGATGTGTAGATTATGTAAAGAAGTAACTTTCACACAAACTGAAAGAAAAATTCCTTCTGAAAAAGCTGCTTTTATATAAATATTGAATTACATGAAAGAAAAATCCTTTCGAAACAATAGTATATTATACAACATGTGAGAAAAACGACAGTTTGCGCAAATCAAGCGAGTGAGAAATATATCATTTTCTCACGCATTGTACACTGTACTTTTTCTTTGGTTGCGTTGTTTTCAAGTATCGAAAATGAAAATACATATATAATAATAATACTTGTATGTCATTAAATCTTTTTTTTTGTATTTCATTTAAAATAGTAATTAACAGTTATATTTGAACAATTTTGTGAAGAAATTCCTGGTAGGTCGTTTTGTTTCAACATATTTTCGGTAATTGGAATATTAGCTGCGGTCGAAGTTGAAGTTGGGAAAACATACTGAGCTTCCACAGCATTGTTGTATTCAGGTTCTAATGGCACTGAAGGCTGAATAGATTCTACTATACTTTTTGAAATTTTTATTTTCTTAGCTATGGAGTTGTCGATATAAGATTCAGCAACATTGTTGGGTTTCCAACCCCCATAGCGTTTTAAAGTTAAAAGATCTACCCCTGCATTAACTAAAATAGTCGCAGATGACCTTCGAAAACAGTGGCCAGTATTTAATTTAAGGTTTGGTAATTGCAAAAATTTCGTTGTTTCTTTCGCCATGGTGCCAAATTTCTTTATTAGGGATAAAGGCTGTTTCGTACATTTGCAATTTTTGTAATAAAAAAAAAGTGTTTCATTTGTGCATGGCCGAAGCTTCACATATTTTTTGTAAATTTGGTAGAATTCTCCTGTGACTGTGATATTTCTAGGAATCTTGGTTTCAGTATCGGGTAATTTTATTAAAAGGGTCGAATTAAGATCTTCCATTCTTCATCACAATGGCATGTATGGCCAATAGCTAAAGCAGCCTGAAATCAAAACCAAACATTCATTTTTTAATAACAATTTAAAAATTTTCAATTCATACCTTTATCAGCAAATACTTTTCATAAGGTGCATCTTTGAAAAAATGTTGAATTTCTTCAGAAGTTAATGTTTTTGACTGTTTTGGAGCATATTTTCCTGATTTGCGTTTTGAAAATGCACGTAGTTTTACGTATTTTGATATATCAACAAAGTTTTCAATAATTAAGGTTCTCCTCAGCATCGAGTACTGAGACCATAATGTTGATAAAAGGATTTGGATTTCGATTCATTAAATCATAATTTTGATGATTTCAATCTTATTGACAGTCTTCAAAATAATATAACAAGGTATTTTGGAAAAAATAATTGACCTTTACTTTCATTCTCCAGTCCATAAAGTTTCTGTAAGCGATTTCATATTTTTCTCTTGATGTGCTTGGTAGCAAATTATTGGAAACATCTATTACTTTCTGAACAATTTCTGGAGGTGTATTTCTCTAAATCTTCGTATTTCATTATATTCAATAAATCTGAACTTTTTATACTATAACAATCAACGATAAAACTATTTTCGTTGGGTAAGTTGACAGCAATAATTATGCAACGCTTCGGTTTTGTTGTTATGGAAACGCCGACAATGGGCTACTAGGATATTGCACGCGAATCGTCGGCGTAGCTTTGTCAACATGGAGAACGTGTCATATCAATCTGACATGTAACAATTGATGACTGACTTGGGTTATCATAATAACAGTGTGAAATTATTTCTCACTGTAATGGCGGATATTTCTCACTGCGTGAGAAATCTTCCGTTTTGAACGTATGAAAGCGATGAGAGAAGTGGCGAAGTGGCACACTGTATAGCATCCGTAGAAAAATACTTTTATATGAACACTGAATTATACAAAAAAAATAGTTTCTTTATCTCAGTTTGTATTCCGAACATTAGTTATGTAACTGATTTCTACACAATATACTGAATGAATAGTTAAAAAATTCCACGTACATAAAACACTGTCATCCTTACTGGTAGACATCGATGTTTCGAGAAAGTAAATGACGAGCTGGAATTGAATACTAATGGAAAATTCATGGAACAGATGCATTTTTCATTGCAGAAATATGAGTCAATTCATAAACAGTGTGAAGAATAGAAAATATTTCGAAAGTGAAAAAAAAGAAGTTGAAAAGATACATAACTCATCAGAGAAATGTGTAAGATCCTCTGAATGAATCCTATATAATTATTTCCTCCAGATAAATATTCAATGATTCATCAAATTTCTCACTTATCCAATTTAAATAAGTATTAGAAAAATCATCTTTTCGTCTTTTCATTTGTACATTGAAAATTATCATCGGAAATTTAGACTGATGTCTGGAAAGCACTCCACACCAAAATAAATGAAAAGGGATTGAGAGAAAAATCCACCTCCAAGAAATCATTTTCGATTTCAGAATAATCCCCCGAGAGCGAAAGCAATCGTTTTGAACTCTCTTCGTGCTCATTTTCTATGCTCCTGATCTTTCAGCTGTACATCCTATTCAATATTCTTCGTTAAAGTTTCTTATTAGTCAGTGGGCTATTCTTGAAGACTGACAGTAAACAAATCTAAAGAAATTAACTTTAAACGTTCAAGCCAGTCTCGAATATACCTACACAGTAGGTTGAATGGACTGACGCGTATCAGAAAACAACTACTCCCCTGGCTAATAAAACGAAGGGCGTTGGATTATATCCGACAAGCGTCAGTGCAGGAATCTTCACAGAAAATGTCTTGCATATGCAACTGGTAATACAACTGTAAGGGTCAACCTTCAGTTTTGGAAGGGCACACTTACCGACCGGTTTTGGGCTCATTAGCCACTCATCAGTGCAAGATAGTGGCCATCATCGACCTAAAGTCAATGATATTCCATAATTGAAAATCGGAATTATTTTAGAGTATTTCATTCCTCTTCCCAAATTGGAGCAAACAACAAAATGTCACTCCATCTAGTGAACGAGGTACTAACCAACTGCATATCTGAAATTTGCCGTATTCCTCTGATTGAGGAAGAAAAACTGGCAGTAAACAAATCTAGAAATGAACTTTAAACGTTCAAGTTGTTTTCTGATAGGCGTCATTACATTCGATCTACTGTGTAGGTATATTCGAGACTGGCTTGAACGTTTAAAGTTCATTTCTTTAGATTCCTTGTCAAAGTTGCTTCACTCAATTTAAGAAAGTTCCTGTAAATATATCTGCGTTGTTCATCTTTGACATTGTTTCAGAAGCTATAATGAGGATTGATAACCTAAAATATTATGATCTGTAAACTGGGTAAGTGAATTGAAATAATTCAATTATTGTCATGACGATACAAACGTCTATTCTAGATAGGTGTCGTACAGTGACAAAAATTACCGATCTATCGAACCTTTCTTACAATAAGACCTGATACAGTGAACAATAGATAAAATATAAAATATTCATTCAAAATTATCAGTTATTGAAATTTTTTTAACATAAAATTATTGTGAGACGATTTTTCCTTTTTATATTTTTACAGATAGGTGATTGAAGTGATAAGAATATCCAGAATTTTATTTTACGATTTATTTCATTTGGCATCAGATTTGATAACCTATTTGCCGGGTCACCTAGAATCATCAATGCAAATATTTTTGTTTGAAGGTGGTTGACAATGTTTCGTGGTGTATTTTATCAGTTCGGAGTTCCATTGTCTACTATGATATAAATTGATTTGAAATACCCGAAAGAAAAACATTAAAAAGATTAGCTGAAAAAACAATTTTATTAAGCAAAAAACTGAAATTACAATGGAATAACATACAAACAACAACCAAAAAAACTGGACTATTAACACGAGCTGAAAAATAAAATATCAACAGGAAATGAAAATTAAAAATATAAAATTGAAAGATTCCAAACCGAAGTTACTTTACGACATTTCGATTGTTAGTATCCACAACCGTCTTCGGGTAATAACTGGAGTTATTCCTTCGAGATATGACTATTTATAGGTCATTCAACTGCTTTCACCTATCCCCCCTTCCATCTCACCGCTTCATTGGTTTTATCGGAAGCTGTTTGGCGGGAGTTAGCCGTGTTCCGCTTGATAATAGGTTTCCATATATTACGTATATCTATGCTAACTTAGCTAAATGCGTTGTTGGACAACATATATGCGGCTTCTTTGATGATTTCAGCCTGAGCCCACTTGATTTTATGTTGACTAGTCCAAACATGCTCTGCTATTCTGGATTTGCTGGTTTCTCCTCGCTGTGTGTGTTTCTTGCGAACTTTAAATGGTCTATCAGTTCCACCGATGTATAATTCTCCGCATTCGCAGGGTATCCGGCAAATGCAATTCTTGGAATCGCAGTTCGCGTTTTGTGGCCTGGTTTTCGTGAGACTGCTACGGATGGTGTTCCCAGATCTGAAACGGGTTCTGATGTTATACTTGGACCCAATTCTTCTCATCCTTTCCGACAATCCTCTGATGTTGGGAAATACAAGTTCGATATAGGGTACGACGAGCACAAAAAAGCCTACATAAACCCAATTATATATAAATCAAACCTCGCAATACACGCCATACAAAACAAACATAATTTCCACCTACCAGAGAACATAAAACTCACTTGTAGAGTTCCCGATGAAGAGACAATAAACGCCTCGAAAGCTTGAACAGAAAAAAGAGTTTTGCAATCTTTTTGCCTCTGACTGCTATACCCGATTCATACCCTACGTTATTCCTATATATACATATATGTATTTTATTATATTGTATGATTTTATAGCCACGCACAAGGATTCATTCCGTCATTGGTTTAATTTAATATTGATCCTAATGATTTATCGGTATTTTGTGTACTGTACTCACTGCTCACTGTATGTATTTTATTGAATGAATATTATTATTTTTTTTTTTTCACCGTAGTGTGCGCTGGTCAGGCCCTATCCCCCGAAGCCCCGACACATTCGGGAGGGTGTGCCATCATAATCAACCAATGACCACTCCCCACACCGTGGGGTAAGTGATCATTGGGTCCGAGAATCATGTGCCCTGAGCAAACGCAGTGAGCCAAGAATGACAGCCTTCTGCATCTGTGCGGCTAAGATTTCTGCCTTAGTGCGGCAAGCCGGTATGATTTTGAGATTCGAGAGTAGAGAAGACATCATTCCACCAAGGACTCCAATAATCAGAACGACCATCTTGACAGAGTGATCTGGATAGAGTCTGCGGAGTTCGAAGAGAAAATCTCGATATTTTATCCGTTTTTCCTCCTCTTTTCTGACGATATTCGTCTCGNGAAATTTATAGCATTTGCTTATTTCTTTTCTTTCTCATAAGATTCATGAACTTCACATATATCAATGCATACTAGGTAATTATTTTTATATTTCTATATAAAACATGCTATCCCGCAGGTTAAGTTGTAAAACAGCCTCGGCTGAACTTTGCACTCTCATTGATTTTTGTATCTACTTCTTCATAAATAATGTATGTCGATGATTAAAGCCCATTTATTATTATTATTATTATCAATATATTGATAAACAATATCGTAGAAAAAATCAGTAACTCTTTCGTCATCTCAGTTTGATTTGAAAAACTTCCTTCAAATATAATTTCTGCAGATATAATTGTTTCCATGCGCCTTGGATAAAGTGTTTGCATAACATGACAAAAATTATACATTGACAGAAATTGAGTGGTGTCGTAAATGAAACATAAAACTCACCCACCACTTGTTTCTCATCGAATATTGTCAATTGATATATCTTAATTAGGAGATGCCGAGGGTGAATGATGTATTACACTCCATATTTTCAAACTAGAAATATGAACGTGGTATGTTATTTGATACTCAATTAATTTGTTTCAAATATCCTGTAATCCATCTTTTGGAACTTCGTCATCCCCAAAAAGCGAAACTACCCAGTATTTCGTAATTTGGTATCAATATCGATATTGCTCATTCGATAAAGGTTTCAATTAACTGAACCCTTCGGAGTTATCGATTTAAACCTATTAATACTCTGCCACACCTACCATGAGAAATATTGTTGGTAGACTGAATATAATGAATATTTACGTCACTAGTTATCACCCCACATATTCATTGTGTTTCAAATTCGATCCTCACCAATGGGATCTCGGAAAGTATGGAAGATACGAAGATTCTTGAATTGGAGCAAAGTTGCGCATTCACCTAACTAAAAATATGCAACCGTTGAGAAAGTTCTGAAATTCCGAGTAAATCCGGAGATATCCGGAAAAAACAGAAATTTCAGAAAATGGTTTTTATTTTTTTCTGGCTTCATTTTCCGAAGGATTTGGAAATGAATTGCACTTTCACATTATCACTTTTTTCCTGCTACATAATGGTGTTTCCAGATTTGGCATCCGACGTTTCGTTTTCCGGTCACCATCATCAACTTTATTTTTTCTTATGAGCGCTATAATGGATTCTTTCCGTTTTGAATAGAACCAGATTTTACTTTTTCAATGATGTATCTATCATAAGTTATCATTTTCAATATTGAAGATATTGAAAAAAATTAATTCTTATCATATAATAGGCTTTGACTTTGTTGTTTCTAAATTTGACTTTGAATTTGACTCAATGCCATTTTGTTATTGTACAAGTCATTGAATTTTCGGCGAAAAATGGCTTTCACGAATGAAGTGAAAAGAGATATGATACAAATTTATTACAAATACGATAGAAACAGTGTTGGAACATCGGAAATATATTTTAACTTGTATCCCGAAAGACGACAACTACATCGAACTATGTTCAAGTTATTGAATCGAAATCTCACCGAAATTGGTTCGTTTGAAAAGTCTCGACTTTTCAAATGAACCAAATTCGGTGAGATTTTGATCCAATAACTTGAACATAGTTCGATGTGGTTGTCGTCTTTTGGGATATAAGTTTAAATAAATTTGCGATGCCATAACAATGTTTCTATCTTATTTGTAATAAATTTGTATCATATCTCTTTTTTCTTCATTCGTGAAAGCCATTTTTTGCCAAAAATTCAATGACTTGTAAAACAATAAAATGTCATTTAGTGTAACAAATTGCCAGTCAAATTTACAAACATCAAAGTCAAAGCCTATTATGATAAGAATCAATGTTTTTCAAGATCTCAAATTTTTTGAAAGAGTATAACTCATGATATATCATTGAAAAGGTAAAATCTGGTTGTATTCAAAACAGAAAGAATCCAATATAGCGCCTATGAGAAAAAAAAAGTTGATGATGGTGGCCGGAAGACGAAACGTCGGATAGCAAATCTGAAAACATCATTATGTAGCAGGAAAAAAGTGTCAATGTAGGCCTCCAATTCATTTTCGTATCCTGCAAAAAATAAAGTCAGAACAAATTTTCCGAAATTTCTGTTTTTTCCAGATATCTCCGGATATACTCGGCATTTTAGAACTTTCTCAACGACATAATGTTAGTAAGATAAATGCGCAACTTTGCTCCAATTCAATCGTCTTCGTATGTCTCATTGTTTCCGAGATCCCAATGGGGAGGCTCGAATTTGAAACACCCTGTATACTCGTATCGTTGTAGGTGGTGATCTTCGGTTTATTATAATGGAGTTTTGTGAACTCATTGAAAGGTTTAAATTTGTTCGAATTGTTAATTATTTTCAGACGGCAGATGTATGGTTAGCGTGAGTGGTTCGTTCAACTCATTCAATCAAAGGCTTTTAGAAAGTTGGTCGATTTTTCATTACGTGAGAGGTGATGATAGCGTTTTGTCCAATTGATCTCAAAATCTAGGAAGTTGCCGACGACTCACATTTGCATAACTATTTTCCTTTGATACACTGAGTGTAATATATTATTAAAATGAAAACCTCCGATGGTGGAATGGTTGTATTTGCTGTTTATTTGTCGTAGAAAAGGGTGCAATAAAAAAGTATCTATATGTGTTTTATCGCGTATTTTGTTTATGTCGAATGTGTAATCTTTTGTTTGCTCTGCGTAAACGATGGGATTTTTCTATTTCGAACAATGCATTTTGTTCAGTACCCTCGTCAACGAAATAATGCTTTTTTGGGACTAAATAATTCACATGACCTAACTGATGGAGTTGTTCTTTTATTTTGCTACTCATTCCTTATGAGAGAAACGAATATTTTCATCTGCCGAAATTGTAGTCATATTCTTCTAGCCGATCATGATTAGGATGATGTTGAGTTTCGATTAAATAACGCATTTCGAAAGTACTACTCTAACTGTCAACATCAGCTTGTGCAACTAATTGTTATGTTGTTGAAAACACATATTTTTTCCAAAAATGTTTGCGACTACCTACAGAAATAAAAAAAATTAAATCAATAAATTCCATTATCTTCACCTCTGAAATGCATCTTTCTCAGAGCTGAAAAAAAAATCATTCAAAACGTATAAAGGTAAATGTAATCACAGGTAGAAAACAGAAGAGTGAGTATCTCAACCATGTAGAAAATATAACATTGAGAACAATTACAAAATACTTGGGATTATTTCAATGACCGTCTAAATGCATATAAGAATCTAAATATTGCCATAGGGATTAGTTTTAGTCATCACCTGATGATGTTAACTTAGTAAGCGAAATTCGCGAGGAAGACGGTGTGGTTTCACCGTGTTTTCAATAGATTGATTAAATAATTGATGAACAAATATCATTTGGAAGTATTTGTAATAATGATAACTGAAAGATGAATAACTACTTGAATCAAATTCTCCTGGTGATGGAAAATATTAAGAGTGTTTCTGACCTTTTTATGTAGATATATAGAAATGCAAAAATACCAAAAGTCAATGAAATTATGAGCAGAGAGATCAATACAGAGTTGTTGACAAAATATATGCCAGATTTTTCAACAATTAATTTATAACACCATAATCTATTATAACAATTTTGGAAGAAGGTGGCGTCGTAATGTTTGTAATGAATAACAGTTTATTATTTTTCAACACAACGAATGTGACTATATCTAGTGAGAATGAAATTTTCCGTGAATCATTCAGGTTATAAATGGTAATTTTTCGCAATTAGAATATAACTCAAACAGGAATATTCCAAAATATTCCAAGATTCACTTGTAAATGATATCCCGAATCGGAGTAGAAATATTATGTTCAATAATAAATAACATCCTATAAACAGTATTCATATTTTTATTTACAATATTTCATTCAATTCCAAAGAGTTTGGAGTGGAAACTAGTTGAAAAAGTTCTTCTCTAATTAATAATAATAAGCGTCAGGATCACTGACGCTCGAGTCCAACGTTCTAACAACTTCCAAGAAGAATCATACTATTTGATATGACATAAAGCTATTTGAGTTTTCCATCACCCTCATTTTATTATTAAGTGAGGCGCGGTTGAAAAACATAAGTTCATTCACCAAATTACAAATAGGTATTCCTTGAAAATCTTTTCAAAGCTCTTCGTGTATTGGTGGTATGGAAATGAGATATATTTATCTTGGTTTTTGTCCTATTTGAAATCGAGATGTCGTTCATTTTCAACCTAAACTTCTTCCTTATTATGTAATCTACAATACCCATCGAGAAACCGTTGATGACTTAATAAGGAAGAAGATGTTTCGGTTAAGAATGAACGAAATGTTGACTTTCAAAAAGGACAAAAACCAAGATGAATATTTCTCAGTTCCATACCACCACTTCACGAAGTACTTTGGAAAGATTTTCAAGAAACTAGGTATGAAGGTAGTTTTTAGAACAAGTCATACACTACAGATCCTTCAAGGAAGTCCAAAAGACAAAATCGGGAAATCGGAAATGTCTGGAATTTACGAAATTAAATGTAAGGACTGCGGCGATGAAAAATATTATGGACAGACAAAAAGATCAATCAAAATAAGATATGAGGAATACTTATCATACTTCAAATGTGAAAGACCTGAAAAATCAACAGTCGCACATCATATTTTGCCCTCAAACAAAACCATTCCATAGACTTCAGTTCATTAAGATTAGTTGACAAGTTAAAAACAACAGGCATCTAGATGACTATGAGAGTGTAGAAATAAGTAAACATAATAATAATATTATGAATAACGATGGTGGACCAATACCTAATAGTATACTATATAGCTTATTATTATATTATTTATATTATTTTTATTAAATTGTACTAGACTATTACATAAAGGCACGTTGTAAAATTGATTTAAGACTAGTATATAAGGCGATATTGCGGAATTAATTTAAGGCACTTAAGACGCAGGTACCTAGAACAGGTATCTATGGTGTAAATAAGGAAAACTTTGTAAGTATGATTAGTTTGATCTTCCTCTTGAAGATGATCACTTGTTAATCGAATCGCGTGTCGAGGTGTTAAAATAACGGTTTAGTGTTCGGAAAAAACTACAGTAATATTCATTACTACACCAAATGTTCCAAACAATGCATCACAAATATACCATAATAATGATAATGATACTAGTCGTAAGCAAAAGAAGAAAATAAGGTGAATAGAAAATGACTTTTATCCAATTCGAGATCATTAAAGATATATTTCATTGATCAATATTTCGTTTTTATAATTCTAAAAACCAGGTTGTTCAAAAAATATATCAGATAAACAAATGACCATCTGAAATTGTTAGTTGTGATGGAAAGTTTGGACGGTTTGGACTGATGTTCAGATCACGTACATATGTAAGGAATGCTACTCTACTATATATGTAGAGGAGTATATTTTGTTTTTACTTTGTAATATAGAAACACATAATGTTTTTTTTATTGTCCATTAGCGTTTTGAATTCTCAAAGAGAATGAGGGCAATAATGTAATTCACAGGTAATTATTTCAATGTTCCACATCATACCTTTTCGAAATGGAAATGTGGCAGACATAAATTATTGGATATAATTTTCTAGTACTTCAGTACGCTCGTTGTAACTCGTTATTTATATATTTTTCGAATCTCATGTCAGAGTAATAATCTTTTGAATGAATATTGAAACACCCACTACTATCAATGTTCTTTCACAGTGAATCCTGGTCTAGTGGAAATAACCTGACCAATTGCACGACGAACTTTGGAATATTCCTGGAAAGATATTTCACCCAGTTTCTTTTCAGAGGAAATTTCAAAAGATTGACTTGATAAGAATTATCAACGAATAACTTTTACTTTTGAAATATGTTTTCAATCAATCAGTCAATGAAGAGTATCAGAAGTGAGGAAAATGTAAAGAAAATAAGTTTACCCACCAGTAACAATTCTGGCTGAGTATATCAATAGACTCTGTAAATATGAAATAAACCCTCGTGTGGAAGTGGCTTACCAGTTTCACTCAACGATATTTCATTCATGAGTAACTTTCGAAATCAATCCAATATAAAAGAGTATCAGAAATGTCAAGAAAAATATTGACCACTTGCAAAAGTTTGGATTAAATTGAGTTCGAGAACAATATTTGAGGAAACTGCACTGTATTGATTTTCTATCAGAAGTATAAATTTATTTCTTGTAACTGAAAGTCGAAGAATAGAAAATGCACGACTTTTTCAGCATTTTAGGCTTCTCGAAACTTCTTCATATTTCAATAATTTATTCGTTTTGTTATAAAAATACTCTATCAGAACAAAATATCTTGCAATTTTGTATGTTTCGGTCACTGCAAATTCCTCAGTGTTTCCCTGAATATATTTCTTCTCTTGTTCTAGAGCACTATGGAGTATTGTCTGAAATGGAATTTTCAATCAAATATTCGAAGGAGAGATAGAGCTCTTGACTCAAATTAACTTACGAAATGATGACTATGGACTATGAAATAACTTGAACTACAGAAAGTTCTTGATTCCTTTTTAATTGCGCAACTGGTTTTTATTTTTGTGAATATTGAAATTTTTCTGCACCTAGAGTGACATTACCTGAAGTAGAATCTATCGGATTAACTATTTGTCAGGATCATCAGAATATACAAGAAATATCCATTTCAAATCATTTCGAAAGAGATTTGAACAATACATGAAATTTTTCCAGTTGTATATTTAATGATGAATGACATTTTCAGAGAATATTAAAGAAAGCGCCTTCCTGTACGTCATAATAGATCTTCAAAGCGAAACCGGAATTGGAGAATTACTTTAATGGATGTTTGATGGACGCCCAAAGGCCATGTCTAGTATAGTCTAGTCTAGTTCTGAACTCCAGACACCACAAAAAGATGGCACATGTGATTTTGCCGAAACTTTATGGAAATAATCCTTATGTCGATCAAAAAAGAGAACATGGAGCGAAACCCAGAAAACGGTTCATCATCATCACATGATAATGAAACCAGGAAAAACCTATACATCCATACATTCAAAAGTCATAAATTACTTATCGAGGAACAAATACAAATCAAAACACAACAAGACCCAACATTCATTATACTGCACAATACACATTCCTAGAAACAATGAACCTAGAGGAGCTCCAACAAAAATGATATAACTTGATGTCCCGCAAGTATAGGCAAATTTAGAGATTTACGTATGACAGGAGGAGACAAATACCTCCACTAAGACGTTCTAACCGTACAAAAAATAAAAAAGAAGGTAAAATGTGATATTACGCATGTAATAAGTAGAAGTTATTAAAGCTTCAAATCCTTTTTGAAAACATATGTTAATATTGAAATACTGAAAATAAAGAAAAATTAGTTTAGATCCGTATTATGTGCTATCATCTTCAATCTCACCGACGGTTCGACAGTCTCATTTGTCATCATCTGGATATCACTGTTAAGTGTTCGGAAGTCGGTCGACCTTATGTGATCCGCTCCCTACTATACTGGTAAAATGATGTTTGTTACATGTTCGGAAGTAGACTGTCCCTACACGCTCTACTACCTACTATTCAAATGTTGTTGATTTCTACCTGAGTGTTTCCTCTTGATCAACCTCTTCTTCCTTTAAAGTTTTGAAATATTAAATCTGAAGTTCTCACGGATAGGAATATGCTGAACTGGTTTCCGGGTTTTTATCCGTGTTATGTGTTATCTTCTATCTCACCGACGTTTCGACAGTCTCATTTGTCATTATCTGGATATTACTGTTGAGTGTTCGGAAGTCGGTCGACCTTACATGATCCGCTCCCTACTATACTGGTAAAATGATGTTTGTTACATGTTCGAAGTAGACTGTCCCTACACGCTCTACTATCTACTATTCAAATGTTGTTGATTTTTACCTGAGTTCTTCTTCTTTTCATTCAAAATATACGTACCTCAAAATATAACAGCAATGATAACGTCGGTTTTTGGAACCGAATCATAAATAATATTCCAAGTTTTGATTTCATGATGCTCACTACCCGTTTGCCAACTTACGACTGAATAGACAACCGCCTTCTCGAAACGTACTAGGAAACTCACATTAAAATAAAATTCAGAACGGCATATACCTCGAAATTTTGAATCTGTCGGTGCGAGAGGCATAACGCTAGTTGCACACACACCGATTTTGGACGGCCAGTATGAAATTGGCCGATATTTTATTGGAGCGGGTGCTTGCACACTCACCGGATTTTTATCGGTCAAACAATCAGTTGCTTTGTTGTCGTAATTAGCACGCACTACCAAAACGAAGTTAATGTTTCGATCACCGTGCCAGGTCCCGTTCCCACATGTGGCACACACGCCGACCGGTGATCGGCGTCGATCACCGTGCCAGGTCCCGTTCCCACATGTGGTTCACTATTGGAATTTGGACGACCAGTAGAAAATCGGCCTTCCACAATTGGTGTGTGTACAATTAGCCTTATCAGCCGAAGGTTAACAATACGGATAGAAAATGAATACATCCCAATTTTTGCTCACTTAAAATACAATAAACATGTCCCCTCAGCGTGAATCGTAAATTCAGCCAACCGCAATTCAAAATAATCAAAATAAAACTACGTTTCTACTGCCGATGAAGCTATACTATGAAGCTCAGGTGAAAAAAAAATTTGAACAGTTACTAAAAACTTTGGGCAGAAATAAAAGTAAAAACGAAAATCCAATTGGAACCCTCAGTAAAGTTCAATCTTGCAGATAAGAATGGCAAGGGATGTTGTTCTTGGATCCTCTGAAGAGTATGTTGTCGGTGAAATATCCAAAATACCCACAATATTCAACATTAAGACACGAGTTTAACAAACATCCACTGATGTTACCATTCGAAACCGGAAAACTCAGGATAATGTCGAGAATCTCACATCAATATTGAGCAACCAGTTGGATCTCAGAATGTTTGTTTTGAGTGACAAATTAATTGAGCCTATTTGATACGAGCAAGTGCTGCCCCAAAACTGAACACGAATAGATCCGGTAATTTGTCAAAACTTATATTTCAAAAATTATATATTACTAATGACTGAAATATAGTGTATGAACAATTATTGAAAACTACGATACACAAATGAAACAAATATATTTTCGTCTCCAAAAGTAACCTACAGTTCCAATCGACCGCAATCATCTGTTCGTTTTCTGAAGTTCACATTTTGACGACTGGCAATACTGTCAAATCGTAAGAGAGAAACAATAATCTTTTCACGAAATATAAACAAAAAGCTTGAAGAAATCATCTGATAACTTTATAATGTTTGATGTTTCCTAACAATCATTTTTGTCTCTTTCAGATCGATACCAACAAGGAATCTACTATAAATTCAATTTCAGTAAACTATATAACACCGTTATTCTATGTTACACAGTAGTCCAAAATGCTACATTCGAATATTTACATACCTATACGAGGCTTCTGGAAATGCATTTATAAGTGAATTGATGATGGATGTAGCCGTTACTACGTGGTAGAAAATCATAATGAAGAAAGGAGAATTGAAACTTACTTTGTTTTTTGCCCCTTTCAAATATATTCAAAGTTATACGTTAAACTGTTCAATGTAAAAGTTTGAAAATGTCCTTATGTGATCAAACTATTTAATGTATAAGTTTGAAACTGTCCTTATGCATATATGCAACCACAAGTTCCCGAATCCAAGCGATACGTAAATTTTGCACTTTGCAAGGAAGGGTTGCAAACTCAGTTATTTGGAATCTTTGGAAATTCACAAGCATACACATTGCGGGTGCAACCTGTTAAATGATCAAATCGATTTAGTTCACTCACCGGTTTTCAAATTAGCATATCCATATTGTTTCTAGTGAACAAAATTCAGGTACTCAATTGAGTTAAGTACCTCTATTATTACCTACAGTTGTGTTATATAAGGGCTAATGTGATCAATAACTGTTAGTTTCATGTATACGTTTCAAAATTTCCTTATAGGACGAAATTGTAGTAACGTTAGTTACAAATAAAAGTGGTAAAAAACATAGAAAGTTCCAATTATCTTTTCTTCACTTATAACTGCATTGATATGTGATGACCAAACCAGCTATACTTTGAAGACGTCGAATGGTGAAGGGTGGATGGCCTACATACGATGTGTACAATCTGACAACTGCTAATAATTGAAGATGAGCAGATCTAGTAATTTTCACAGATGAATAATGAATATTATTATCCAAATGTCTCGTTTTCATGAATTCAGTATGCCTTCATTTAAAATTGTGAATAATGAGTTACTAGACTCCTCAGACTTCTTAAGTGATACAGATGCATCCTAAGCGATTTGGTGAAATGTGACCACTTTTTTATCCAACTTACCTGGACGACGACGACTATTTGTTCGTGTACCACAGTTTTCCATCAGAGGAAAATTTCGTAGGAGAGCATATAGGGCTTCACGAAATCTAGAATTCATGACACAGTAGATTATTGGATTGTAACAGGCATGCGACATAGCGAGTCCGTGAAGAGGAAAGTAGATGAACATCATAACTCGATCACTGATTTCATCTAACTTCACCTGTAAAGAAAACTCACAATCAGTTCCATTTCTGAGGATTTATTTGTTGAGTAAGAACATGAACATGTGGAAGTGTCTGGGGAATGAAGCAATTTATGATGTAGCAAATCTATTTCCAAAGGTGAATTCGCTTTATGTAGTGTTTGCTGACATTTGAAAAAAGTAACCATGGAAAATTCAGTATGCTATAAGTAACGTAGACTGAAAACTATTTCGTCAAAAAAACCTAAGATTAAGTTGACCAGCAACAATACCAATAATACATTTTAATTACACTAGCCAACAAATAAGAAAATAAATTGCAACTTATATGATAATTGAAGTTTAAAGCATCGTGACTGCGACTTCAACATCAAAAATTTTCCATCTCATAAAGATTTTGAGTGATAGGCGACTTAACATAGTTTGATTTAAGGTGACTTGTTGACCGATGGCTCTTAAATTGAAATCAATATGAGAATGATCAGAATGGTACTCATTTATCTTTTGATTTTCATGGAATTATTTTCCAGCAGCTTGACTACACTAACCTTTTTTGATTCATATCATTTCTAGAAACATGTGGATTCGTTTTTCGATGACATTCCAGGTTAGCTTCCCAAATTTCTGCCACCGCAATTGTCGGTTGATTTGTCAAACCACCAACACTGACATAAAAACTTGGCAAGTTGTCTTGAGTGTCACACCAATATTGATTCCAATCTAAGAGCCACCGGTAGGTAGCTGTTTCAGCATATTAGGCATCGTCAATACCGGGCAGGCAATCCTCGATTGAAGACAAAATGTGAGGAAACTACATAAAAAAATTAATTGTGTCAACGCAAACGTTACTGACGATGCCGAATGCATATTTTGTTTTTCTTTTGTTTGATGAGATCATGTAGGCTATATTTGTCGTTTATAACTTCTTCACCTTTAAACCTCGTATTCAGTTGTTCTTCTTCAAGCTGTAATATTGTATTTTTTTTGTGATTTGCAATTGTTTCATCAATCAGAGGAGATCATTTCACTTTCCAATAGCCCCACCCGTGACTTGTGTCCCAAACTTTGTTCTCTAGCAAAACTATAATATATTTTATTTTTCTGAGTTGAATCCCAAGTATCTGTTTATTACAGCCCCAGCACGGGATTATAATTGTGAGATCCAGATGGTGCATATACATTTTTATACCTAATGTCATTTATTGTTGTTGCTGCCACACATTACTCAGAAAACAATAACCAAAATAGTTAATCAAATCAAATCAAAATGTACTTTATTGTCGAAGATGAAATCTCATTGACAAAGTGTCACTATTCTGAGAAATATAAGATACACAACTTAAAAGATATTGTCCAAGTGTTATTATTTTAAAGAATATAAGTTATACAAATTGAAAGTAATATTTAAACATTTGGTGATTTCAGAATTTCGGGGTAAAAAAGTAGTCAAAAAGTAATAATGTATATGCTACATATTGAAATCATTAACAATAATAATAATGAATATTCTCATGCAACACATAGGTAAATGTGAGTATAAGAATATAAAAACTATGAAGCATAAAAATATAAACGTGAATGCATAGAAAATAAAAGTAAGTATCAACTTCGTAAACATTTTCAACTATACAGTTCAGATCTGAATTTAAACATCAAACAAAAAGTTAAAATAGTCACATAGTACAAATACCAGTAGGTACTGAAAAACAATAATTGAAACTGATTGTTTGAATAATTTAAATTTCTTTCTGAATAGAATTCGTCTGAAGAAATCAGAAGCTTTTTTACAGACTTATACAGTGTGTAACAACGAAAACTTAACAGAGCTGTTTTTGAATATAAAAAGTAAGATTTTTAAAAAAGCTCGAATACGTCGATTTCTAATTAAAGGAGGACACCTTTCAGACTAATCAGATTTTTTGTAGTACGCACCCCCTTTTTGAAATAAATCAAATTGTTTTCAAGGTACAATTTACTTTCAGAACTTTCATAAAAATTTTTTTTTTGCTTTTTATGACAACCTGCTAATACGTGTCCATTTGATTTCGTGAAAAATTAAGAATTATTTGTTTATTACGAGGAGATTTTTTCGGGGAATGGTGTTGCTTACCACCCTTACAGTTTAGGTATATTGAGTTGCACCTCCTTATGAAGGTTGCCTTTTGACGTGGATATTTTATGCTTCTGATGAAAAAGTGAATCATACTAAAAACTTACCTACACAACGAATACAACCTGCTGATTTCCTTGAATGCTGATGACACAGAAAAGTTTAAAACACTGTTTTAGGGTTAATAAATCCCAATGATTGTTTTTAAAGCACACACAAAAAAGTAACACCTAATAAGGGTTACTCACATAGGAAATTTAGAGTAAATGTTCAAAATGTGCACCATTTTGCTCCATGCAACAATAAAGATTTTGTTCGAATTTTGCTCTTACATTATTCAACATCTCAGGAGTTATAGCTGGGCATTCATCAATAATTCTACGACGTAATTCATCCAAATTGGCTGGCTGTGTAGCATAAACTTAAGACTTCAAATATCCCCACAAAAAGTAGTTCAGTGGCCGTGTTGGCCATTCAATTGGACCTCTTCTGCCAATCCATTGTCCTTCAAAATGATTATTCAAAAAATTTCGAACCCGCTGGGCATAATGGGGTGGTGCACCGTCTTGTTGAAAATGGATAAATTCATCTTGACATCTTGGATCCTGTTCAATTATTTCAACTATTTGAGGTTGTATTGCCTCTTCAAGAAGTTGTAAATAAGAATCACCGGTTAAATTTCCATCAATGAAAAATGGACCTATAATATGATTGCCTAATATTCCGGCTCAGACATTCAACTTTTGTGGATGTTGGGTATGTATTTCTGCGCATTGTCTTGGGTTTTCATCCGACCAATAACTGCAATTGTGACGGTTCACGCAACCATTTAAATAAAATAAGCTTTCGTCCGACAAACAGATGTTATAAAGCAGCTCGGGATTTTGCGATAATATCTCACTCATGCCCTCACAAAACTCCTGTCTTCGGTCAAAATCATCCTCATTGAGTTCATGAACAAGTTTAATTTTGTATGGATGGTATTTGTGGTTTTTAAGGATTCTCCATGCGCTAATATGGCTTATTCCGGCCATTGCTGATAAACCTCTGGTACTTAACCTGGGATTGACGATGACTTGACCAATCACTCCAATGGCATTATCGTCATTCACTTAATATTCATTCTTAATATTTCTTTTCTTATTTAAAACCGAATCTGTCTCCCTGAATTGTGTGACCAAATCCAGAACGTGATTTTTGCTTACGTGTTTACCAGGGTTTTGTTCGTTGAATAAAATTGATGTTCTATTAGCATTTGGGTTGTTGCCAAAAAATGAAGCAATAACTGAAACCCTTTCAGCAGTAGACATTTTTAAACAAATAACAATATACGACCCGTTTAAACAAAACAATCGAACGATGTACTGATGAAAACTGGAAGACAACGAGTGGGTATTGATTTTAAAAAAGGGATTTCATTTAACAAAAAACTGATAAGAAGAACTGCTAGATTTTTTTTTCATTTAGGCATACAAGTTACCGAGTGGTCTATCTAATGTATTATTGACATAGCAATTTCAACTTCAAATTATCTCGAAAACTAATCGTTACAAAAATTTTCTTTTAACAGAGTTGTAAAGGTATTCGAAAGACCTTTAAACCAAGGTGCCACTCGACCTACTTTCTCTATCTAAATAAGGGTCGTCGGACGCACCCCTCCGAGGGGGTGCGTACTAAAAAAATCTGATTGGTCTGAAAAGTGTCCGTCCTCCTTCAATTAGAAATCGACGTGTCCGAGCTTTTTTAAAAATCTTACTTTTTATATTCAAAAACGGCTATGTTAAGTTTTCGTTGTTACACACTGTATAGGAATCCCTGAATCCAACTCTACACATATTTCTAACTCCTCTTTTCTGTAGTACAAACACCCTATCAAACATGAATAGAATAGAATAGAACTTTATTGCGCTCATAAAAAATACAAATATTTTGGACAAGTCACCTATTACATTGCACAGTTACATAAAGAAGCTGTAAATGTAACAATAAAATTAAATGTAGAGTACGAAATGCATTTTGAAAATTCTTAACGTATAAAGAAACAGGAATATAAAGTGGAAAAGATGCACTAGGTATCTTCAAGCGAATCCTTAAGAGTAACACTCACTCAGAGTATACAGGCTCATTTTAGTGAGAAGTTTTTTCACTGTTTTTCTGAAAAATCTGAGTGGCAGATGTTTGATTTTTTCAGGAAGTAAATTGAAGCGAGTGATGCAAATTGATTTGGTTTTTTCCAATCTTCTTAAGACGGGCACAATATTATTTCCATTGCGTGTTTTGTAGGAGTGAATATCCGAGTGTGTTGTGAGTGTGTGATAATTTTCTTTGACATGCAGAACATTGTCAAAGATAATTTGTGAGAATAGAGTCATGACTCCTGTATTCTCAAACAAAGGCTTACAGTGTTCATTATATTCAGCTGTTACAATGCTACGTACAGCAGCTTTTTGCAAGACAAATACTCTTTGAAGACGGGTGTAGCTTGCATTACCCCAGCACAGCAACCCATAACTCATTGCTGAGTGCAACAAGGCGTAGTATGTCATTAGAGTTGCTTTCTGACCAGCCGTTGTAGCTATTCGCCTAATGGCATACAACATATTTTGCTAGTTAGTTGCAAAGATTATTGATGTGGGTGGTCCAGGCAAGAGACGACTCAAGATGAACTCCCAAAAATTTTATACTTTCTGATGTAGAAATGGCATCAGTACGATAGTTTGAAAATACACAAATTTCTATTTTTGTTTTATTCATATACAGTTCATTAGAGTCAAACCACTGTTTAGCAGAGGCACAAATATTTGCCGATATTTCATCAACATCATGGGTTCTATCTATATGTACAGAAAATAACGTGTCGTCAGCGTATAATATTGTCAGTAATTCAAGTTTCAGATGCATATATGAAGGTAAATCATTAACACAAATTAGGAACAGGAAAGGTCCCAGTATGAATCCTTGTGGGACTTCCATTTTGATAATACGTTCTTGACTTATCATATTGTTATTGTTAACTCTTTGTGTTCTGTTAGCTGAATATGATTCAATTATTTTATTGGGAATTCCTCTTATGGCATACCATTCTAATTTCTCCAACAGTTTATCATGACTGACACAATCGAAAGCCTTCGACAGATCTGTGAAGATATTTAAACAGGATTGTTTATTTTCAAAAGCTTCAATAATGTTTATAGCGTCTATGGCACTTTTACCTTTCCCAAACCCAAACAGATGATTATGTAAGAAATTATTGCTTTCCATGTAGTTACTAAACTGTATTAAAGTAGCATTTGCCGTTACTATGGATAGGGTGGGCAATATGTGAATTTGTCTGTAATTCTCAGGTAATTTTTCATCTCCCTTCTTGAATATAGCTAGAACTTTGGCTGGTTTGAACTCTGATGGAAAGAAACCATCAGAAAGACATTTATTTATCATGATGGTAAGTGGTTCAACGATTAGCGATGCGCATTGTTTGAGCAAATAAGTGCTGGTACCATATACATCTCGCGTCTTTTTTGTTTTCAGACTCTTAATAATAATGATAATTTCCTCTTCGATGAAGGAGCCTTGGTAAAAGGATTTAAATGATGTACAGGAGTTGGAAGTGATTGAAACATTTTTGGGTGTGGCAATATTATTAAGAGAGTTTATAATTTTCCAGATTGTCTTATTTTTATTGCTGGAGAGGAATATTTGATTCGAGTAATAATTTTGTTTTGCTACAAGCAGCATTCCATTGTATTTTTTTTACTCAGCTTGTATTGCAATTTATTGAAATCGCTAGGAGATTCATTATTCATGTCATATGGTAATTGAACATTTAGTTTTTGCTGTTCAATAGCAGTATTTCTCCAACAATCGACATTGTGGGTTTTTTCAGTGATCTTGATTCAATGATAGAAAAATAATTTTCAAAATGTGTCATGAATATTTCGTGAAATTTTAGCACCATTTTCACAGATGTCGATTTACTGTACACGTCAGATCATGATTCTCCAGTGAGATGAGTTTTGAATACACTTAGATTTTTGTTGAAAAAGTTTAGCTCATATTTCTTATTAGTTTTTTTGTCACACCTAATTTTGTATGTGAAGATTTGAGAATCATGATCTGCCAGTGGAACACTAAGAACTTCTGCATTCGAACTCTCTATATTTGAGAATATGTTATCAGGGCATGTTTTAGACTTTCCCATCACTCTGGTGACTGAATTAATTTTTTGCTCATTTTAAACTGCTGAAACAAGTCAACGACTTGTTTCAGCAGTTTAAAATGACGTTTTCTTCTCCGGATTTAGGAAATTTACATTGAAATCGCCACATATAACAACGTTAGCTCTGCTATAATGCCTTTTTATATAGATGAGGGCTTCTGTCATTATGTTTAAAAATTTAGTAGAATCATAGTTACTACAGGGTGATCGGTATACAGATAATACTAGTAAATTGAATTTCTTTGAGAATAATGCAGCAAGTTCACAGTGAAATTCTTGAGATAGTTGTTTAATTTCGATGATTTCTTTGCCATCAAAAAAATTATTCATGTAGATACAAGTACCTCCATGTATATGATTATGTCGGCAATAAATATAAATTAATTTAAAATTTTTGAAAGAGAACAGAAGGACTCACTTGTAAATAGCCATTGTTCAGTTAGGCACAGTACACTTAGGTTATTGGGACAATTAACAAAATTATCTAGTTGAAAAATCTTATTCCGAAAGCACTGAATATTTAGATGAAAGATTTTCAGTTCTCCAACAGGACCTAGTTTTTCATGAGTAATGTTTGAGCCTGGGACGCCACTATAGTTGCTTTTCGTTGTTTCCGATAAGCTTATATCATTTAGATTCGATTCTGTTTGTTTTGATGCTTTAGTTCTAAAAAAGATCTTGGTTGTCCTTCATATTGAAGACGATCTCTTCTAAAGTCGTGTCTTCCGTAACCGACTTCCCGTGGCCAAAAGAAAGGTTTGTAGAAATCCTCCTTGATTTTGAAATCCGCAGCAACCATGAAAGATTTCAAGTTGTTATCACTTGTGATGTATTTTACTTTGAAACTTTCTTTGAGACATGCTGTTTTTTCAGCTAGAAAAATTCTGATGTAATCTTCCTCAACATCTTCAGTTACTCGGTAGATGTACAACCAAACTTTTGGTTGTGCCGCTTTGAATTTTGAGCCACCATCATTCGACTGACTGATGAGATGTCTATTTGTTTGTTTATTTCGTATTTGTTGCCATTCTGAGGTGTCTTTGTAGTTTCCAGCATGGGAAGATTCTGATGGATCTACTTCTGAGTCAATTTGCAATTTGACAACTTCATCAAATTTCAGTTGAGTCTGAACTTTCAAGATTTCATTTGCCACTTCCTTCAGTTTGAGAGGTGGGTCACTCTGTATAACAAGTTAATTTGTAGGTTTTAGATCAGCGATGTTTTTATCTGTTGGCTTACTGACTGTTTAAGTTTGTATGTTTTTGGATGTATCATTTTTCTTGTCATTTTTTGTAACATTCACTATATCAATGAGCTTCGTTCTTTTTATTGTACCCCCAGTTGGTTGTGATTCAAGATTTTATACTTCTATGTGTTTCTGTTTATCTTCTAGAAATGCAATTTTCTCATTTAGTAGTGGAATGAGTTCATCTTTGTTATTAATTATGGTGTTTTTGTCCGAGATGATTTGCTTCAGAAGGTCATTTTCTTCACTCAGCTAGGCTTCTTCTGTCATGTAGATGTCCAACATGAATTTTTCTTTAATTATCTCTCCCCAACAAGTTTTCGTTCTGTTAGCACATGCATTATGGTAAACTACGTCACAGCCAACGCACATTAAGCCAGTATTTGCATTTTTTTACAGTATTTGCTTAGTTTCTTTACTTTATCTAATCCACTACCACTATCGACAGCAGCCATTTTACATATATAGCATGTATTGTATTGTACACATGTATTGGCAACATGTTCCCTAAAAACAGATACCGTATCTCAGACAAGAATCAATGAGAGCGAAGTACACATTTTTTGTCATATTAGTGCCCAGTTCATTTGCTGATACTCTGACTGCAAAGTATCCTGATGAATTTTCTTTACATAGGTTATTTATGTGTCCTTCAATATCCAAATTTTTATCAATCTGTAATCCCAGGAATTTTGATGACATTTTGTTTTCTATTAATTGAGTACCCAGGTAGACATCTAGTGTGGATCACTTGAGGGTGATGATGCTAGTTTTTGAGATATTAAATTACAAGAGATTAGCATCACACCAGTGTTTTATTTTTATAATATCTATGCTGATCAAATCATGCAGTTATCTTTCATTCATGCAATGCCAAAATAATGTAGTGTCATCAGCGAATTGGGTTATTTCTGCAGTTATATTGATGCGGACTAGGTCGTTAATATGTAACAAGAAGAGAATTGGGCCTAGAAGCGATCTTTGTTTGGAGATGGGACATGTTGTCCGAGAGTTTGACTTTCTGAGTACGTTCTGACAGGTATGATCTGAACTATTTCAAAGATATATCTCTAAAGCCATACACTTCTAATTTTTGCAGCAGAATTTCATGATCCACGAAATCGAAAGCTTTTGAAAGATCGCAAAAAACTGCCGCTGCTATTTCACGATTATTTAAATTGAGATGAACGTTTTCCAGTAGATGAAACATAGCATCTTTTTTCCATTTCAAAGTCTGAAACCCAATTGGACTGCTACTAATAATATTATGCTTATTCACAAACATCATAACTCTTTGTTTAACAAGTTTGTCTATGATTTTAGCAAGGGTAGGTAGCATAGAAATGGGCCTAAAGTTGGCAGGATTATTAGTATCACCTCCTTTGTGCAAAGGAATAACAATGGCTGTTTTCAAACATGCCGGAAATACACCCGTTATGAAGCTTGTGTTTATAGCTTCTACCATAGCTTCTTTAAGAATTTTTATAATTTCAATAACATCTGTAGGCATGAAATAAAACGTCTCTGAAACTGATTTGTCTTCAAGAAAAGGCAAGGGATTAATATTGGATTTTATATCCTTGGATAAATAATGTGCCACAGTGCAGTAATATTTTTTAATACATTCAGATTTTAGGTCAGTTTTCGTAGGAGCATTATTCTTTTTTCTCCTGCTTTCTTTTTGTTTGTTTGCAGACCTTTACATTTTTTTCATATAACGAAGTTGTTTTGCAGTCCTTATAGTATCAAAATTATTCGAGAGAGTTTCATGAAACCTACTCAATGGGCCGTCATTGGGATAATGTAAATCATTCCACTTTGCATCATTGCAAAGATCTTCAAAAGTATCATTTTTTTTGGCTGTAGATTCTTTCAAAGCGCTTCTTTGGCCTCGATAAATTTTGACTTCCTTGGAAAATAAACAAAACAGACTCATAGAGAGTCCAGCATTGACAACTTTACAGCTGATTTTTCGGGTATTTGAACATACATAGCCAAGAATAGTACTTGAGTATTTAGAAATACGTGTAGGAGAATCAACATGCATTGTGAGATCGAATACTGTCAGCATGTCTTCTAGTTCAAAAGTTGCTCTAGACCAGGGGTCTCCAAACTTTGAAGCCTTTGGGCGATAATGATTTTTTCAGTTTGTTCCAAGGGCCAATTTCTGCCCTTAACTATATTTCTAGACTAGGATAGTCGCAAAGTGCGTGACCTAAGCAAACTTACGCTTTTTTGCATTTCAATTATTATTGTTTATTGTGACACTTAACGACATCTAGTGGCGAGGAGTGGTACCATGTACTATCTTTTTCAGCTACCCGCTGGGTGGCATTAGGCGTAATTAAATATTTGGAATTACCGCGTTGGTAAGAGAAAGTTCTGGTTCTAGCTAGTGTATGCCGATCACCTCGAGATGGCAGTAATAATTGCATATAAAAAGACTAGCGGCACAACTACGAGTTAGTCTGCGTAGAAAAGGCGAAGGAAACGAAATTGTCTATTGTGAAGTAAGGTAGCACCCGTCAATAAAAGTATTTTGATTTGACTCATTGTTTTTATGTGTGATTTGTTAGTATGCAAAAGAAGCGAAAAATCCACAGTGAATGCAGAACGTTTCAAAAAAAAGGGACTTTCAGTATTTTGTGATTGAGTGTTGTAATAAGGCGCTATGTTTAATTTGTAATGAAACCATACCTGTTCTCAAAGACTATAACATTAAACGACACTTTGATTTTTTTCCATCAATGATCATTCCCGTTGACATATGATATGGCAAATTGTAACCATCTAGATGATAAAAGAATGCTTGATTGCAGTAGCCGAAGAAATATGCCCCGAAAAGGAAAATTTATTTAAAAGTGTCAGTTTGTCAGCAAACACCATGGCTCGGAGGGTGCAAGACATCGCAGAAAATATATCATCTCAACTGTCTGACAAAAATGGGCATCAAACATGAGTGGTTTTCTCTAGCATTGGATGAGTCAACGGATGTGAAGAATACTGCTCAGGTGTTGATTTTTATTCGCGAAGTAGATAAAAGCTATGAAGTGTATGAAGAACTTCTTGATATTGATAGTATTCACTGCACGACAACCGGACAGATATTTTCAAGGAGTTGAAAATGCTATTAATAAAAAGAACCTTCGATGGAGAAATTTGCAATCTATAACAACTGATGGAGGCAAAAATATGTATGGTAAAAATGAAGGGGTGGTTGCACTTGTTCAAAGGCTGTAGAAAATGATGGTGGTTCAAAACTATTAGCTTCACATTGTATCATTCATCAACAGTCCTTGTGCGGAAAATGTTCGGATATGTCTGAAGTTCTAAAACCAGTCATATCAGTTGTTAACTTCATCAGATCCACTGGGCTGAATCACCGACAATTACACGAGTTTATTCAACAGATTGGAGAAAATGATTTACCATATCATACTGCCGTACGCTGGCTTAGTTGCGGAAAAGTCCTTAGGCGCTTTCTTGAACTTCGAGCAGAGATCGATTTTTTTTTAAATGAGAAGCAGCGCCGTTTTGCCGATTTAGAAAATTGTGAATGGATGTGGAAGTTAGCCTTCTATGTCGATTTGACAAATCATATGAACGAATTGAATTTGAGATTGCAAGGAGAAAATCAGCTTCTCCCTGATTTATACACCAATATCAAATCCTTCAGGCAGAAAATAATACTATTTCAATCGCAATTACGTAAAAAATGTTTCACACATTTTGAAACGTGTGAATTATTCAGCCACACTACAGAGACTGAATTTCCCGAAAATTTTGCAATCGAAACTTTGAGTGCTTTGAAGATAAATTCTGATACTCGTTTTTCAGATTTTGATGTCATAGCGAATGAAATCAAGCTTTTTAAAAACCCTTTTGATTCTGATATTAAAACCCTGCCTCCGGAAGTCCAAATGGAAATTATTGATTTACGGTGCAGTGATATGCTTAAGAACAAATATCAAAATTCATCTTTGTTGGAATTTTATAAGAGTCTTCCACTGGAACAA